>CAUYQV010147550.1:0-55493 GCA_963574575.1 Galagoides demidoff | reverse complement strand
CTGTATTTCTAGAGGAGGGACGGGCATCCTGTCACTATTTACACCAAAGATGACAAATGTGCATTTAGAAAAATGAATTCCCAGATTCACATTTCCATTATCAACAGGTCATGGGTGTCTTGACCTTGGGAAGGAAAGAGACGAGTCTGCAATTCAGGAGGGGAACATTCATTGTCACAAACCTTTGTTAGAAGAATTCTCCCCATCACAAGCAGAGGTACCTCTCCCAAGTCTGTCCACTGAGAACCTGAACTGCGTCTTTCTCAGCTTTCTGTTCTACCTCTAATCAGTCTCCAGTGAGTGCTTCTCAAACTTTCAAGGGCTTACGAATCACCTGGAAATTTGTTGAAAATGCAGATTTTGACCAAGTAGGTCCAAGGTCAAGTCTCATGGAATTTCTAACAAGGTCCCACGTGACTTTTATGCTGCTAGTCTGAGGTCCACACCTGGGAGAAGCAAGGAGCTGACAACCTAGGCTGCATGACAGAATCATCTCAGAAACTTTTAAAGCTCGCCCTGTCCAGGTGCTGCCAGAGACCAATAATAGAATCAGAATCTTGATGGTGAGAGAATCAAAGGCGTAAAGCGCTCTTCAGGTAGTTCTAATACGCAGTCAAGTTTAAGAACCCCTTCTCAGACCACTTCTCAAACTTCACTGTATATGCAAACCACCTGGATGTCTTATTAACATGCAGATTCTAATCTAGTAGGTGAGGAATGGAGACAGAGATTCTGCATTTCTAACAAGCTCCCAAGTGAATGCTGCTGGGTGGCAAGATGGTAAGAAATAAAAAAATCAGAAAATCTCTGTCCTTCAGGGTGTATAATTTATAAGGCATTCCTTTCATAATTTTAGATTCAGAGACCAGAGACCTACAAAAGATTTAGGTACAGGCATTGGAATGAGCACATAAGGGATGGCAATTATGATGTCAAAGTATTTATCTGACGTTGGTTTTCCACAAAGGCATAATTAGCAGGACACACAGCAGCCCCCAAGTGCTCCTGTGTGTGAGCACTTCAGCCCACTTGTCCTTAAGAGCTTCTCACTCTAACACCTGCAAGACTCGCCCCCCAAAAGGGCAACTCCAAAGTCTCTCCATCAACTTTCAGTGGCACATTCCCACCAGCCCTCCATGAATGTCCCCCTCCCTCTCCCCAAATCCAACCAATCTGAAACTGACCACACAGGTGCTGTCCTCCCAACCTATCTGAAACTGATCACACAAGTGCTCTCCCAACCAATCTGAAACTGACCACACAGGTGCTCTCCTCCCAACCAAGCTGAAACTGACCACACAGGTGCTCTCCTCCCAACCAATCTGAAACTGACCACACAGGTGCTCTCCTCCCAACCAAGCTGAAACTGACCACACAGGTGCTCTCCTCCCCACTGATCTGAAACTGACCACACAAGTGCTCTCCTCCCCACCAATCTGAAACTGACCACACAGGTGCTCTCCTCCCACCGATCTGAAACTGACCACACAGGTGCTCTCCTCCCAACCAATCTGAAACTGACCGCACAGGGCTCTCCTACCTTGTCTGGCGGTTTTTTGTTTTTGTTTTTGTTTTTGTTTTTTTTTGCAGTTTTTGGAGTTTTTGCCCGGGGCTGGGTTTGAACCTGCCACCTGTGGTATATAGGGCTGGCACCCTACTCCATGAGCCACAGGTGCTGCCACTTGTCTGCCACTTTCTCCAACTTAGTGGATTATTTTTTGATGTGCTAAGTCACGCAGGTTTGAAATCTCACAGCCATCCTGTCTGGGCTCCATGTGTCCTGCATTCAAATACTCCCCAAAACCTCACACCTTTCTTTTTTTTTAAACCGGGCTTTTTCTTATCTATTTTCTTAATATTTCTTAAACTATTACCCAGACTATTTGCAGAAGTCATTATAGGTTTAAAATTAGCATTCATAAACTAGAACTGAGCAAATTCTTCCAACAAAATTGCAAATTGGTTGGTAAGGTTATTCCATTTCACCATAAGGAATGACAAGTTCCACAAATGAAACAACCTTCCCAAGATCAAGGTGCCAGGAAAGAGGATGACTTCTCCTCCTGTCTTCTGTCTCTGATCTCTGCATTCATACCAGCCTGCCACAGGGCACTGCACTTTATAAAAAGAAAGTGATGTCTAAGGAAGCCTGAAGCTTAAAGCTCGAGAGACTAGGTGCTGGCAGCTCGGAGGCTGCTATGGGGCTCCACACACGGCCAAGTGGCTGGCAAGACGGCTTTTCTTCAAGTTTCCACCATTGTTGGTAATAACTTTCATTTTATTATTTTCTACTATGTACAAACATTGTCAAGCCCTTTGATTTTCTTTTCTTGATTTTTGTTTCACTGGATTGATCTCATTTGCTCCTCTCCTTCCTTTACGAGATAGGTATTTTTAATTCAAGCTACACTTGGAAAGGTTCCCCGATTTTGTGTATTTACTCACGATTACACATTTAGTAAGTGAGACAGGAGTGAGAACCAGGGATGACTGGTTCTAACTCCCCCCCCACCCCCCATCACTGGACAGGAGTTCCTCTATGAAAAAAATAAACCCAAATTCACCATTGCAACTACTTAAAGAAGCCACAAAGAGAAAAAAGTAAGAAGCTCTTTTGCTGCAGAACAAATCCCAAAACATAAAAGGATTAAAGAGATCGAGAAAGCAACAGCAGCCACTTACGGGCAGGCAGCGAAGCTTCCTCTGTTAATGACAGAGGAAAAGCAGCCAGACCCATGAGGACATTTCATGAGATTGAAAAGATTTTGCCTTAACTAGTATCACATTATTTTAATTTCTTCTTTTAATATTTATATATTATATTCAAATGACTTCAGGTTTCAATTGTGATGTTGGGAAATTTTTTGAAACAGCACCTCAACAAATGTATTACTTTTATTTCACGTGACTTCTTCCTAAAGCAGAAAGATAGCGAGGAAAGAGAAAAATTGAAGGAAGGCAGAAGATAGCTTCAAACCCCAGCGTTCCATTTGAGAAGGGGGTGACAACAGCAAGAGAAAGGCAGATGACCACAAATATCCAATTCAGAGTGGGCTGCAGACAGACCAGGCAGAGCAGCTGCACACAGATGGAATTCACCCTGCTGCCGTACCCCCTCGGATCCCCAGCAACATCTGAAAGACAAACTAGGAAGCAGAGACCTCTCACACTAAGAAAGGTATTTAAAAGGCAGTTTCAAAGACTTCAGAGAGCCAAAGGAGACGTTCCCGCCATATCACCGTATTTGCTATCTCTCTTCTCTTCCTGTCCAAACCCAGGCTCAATGGAAATGGACAACATTCAGCTCTGTTAATGGTCATAGTGACCACATTTGCGCTTTGAGGACTTACTGGTTGGAGTTGTGGTCATCTGCTGATAGATTAGCGCGGGAGAAGCACCCAGACACAAAGGAACCCATCGGAACATGTATAACTGTAAGTCTCTAATTATCCTTTCTAATTTTGGAACCATGTGACTGGACTTCACACAGCACTGCTGACCCCCTGTCAGCCCAAGTGCTATGTAGCTGGACCACATGGGGGTGGGGGGAATCCTGCTCCTTGCCCCTTCATTAAAAGATTGTGTTACATTTTCAGGATGAGCTATGTTCTGGCTGACTTGAGGCTTCCTGGTCTATGTTCAGTCAGGGCACACGGGAGAATTTAACAATTCCTGGCTAGATTTATTTTAGGATTTTCAGTCTTTTTTTTTTTTTAAACCTTGCAAAGCAAGATCCACTTGCTATCACAGGGTGATAAGTAATACTTTTTTTTTATTGATAAGTAATACTTTTAAAGACAAATAGACAAGCGCTCAAAAAAATGTCTTTGCCAGCCCAACACTACAATATTAAAGATTTGGAATATTTTCTTCTTTGACTTAAGTGAAGTTTCAGGGGAAAACACCGATCCTCGGGGCCAGGTAAGAAAATGTTCCTGAGAGAGGGGACTAAGATCCACTATAATGCTACAACAGCCTCATCACCTTTCCTGTCTACCTTTCTCTAAAGGAGCCATATAATAGGGACTGTCACCTAGGTTCAATCACCGTCAATACTGACACTGAAATGATCTTTAAGGACAAAGCAAGGACAGATATTTAAATAGAAAAAAGATCTAAAAACATAATTACTACCAAAACAAATATACTTTGTTTAAGATGTTTGGTCCTGTTCTGAGACTCATTATGAAATTATCATCACTCAGACCGATGATTTCATGGTCCAACTCAGCTTAGCTCAGTAAAAGCCAGACTGGGTTCAAGTGCTGAGTGTGCCACTTACTACCTGTGTGACTTTGGTAGTGGTGACTCAGTTTCCTTATCTGGAAAATGAGAACATTAATAGTTCCTTCCTTTCTCCTGCCTTATCATGAGAATTAAGCACTATGTGTATAATGAATAAACAAACCTATGGACAATACATGATATAAAATTATGTCAGTTATGAAATTAACTAAAGTGATGTTTTGTACAAGCTGACAACTAAGATTTTAATTTCCTGGTTCATGTCTACTGAATATCAAAGAACTTCAACAAGAGGAAGTGACTAGTCCTGACCTCTTTCCTCAGCGTCTTCCTCTGAGTTCACTTTATCCAACACGATCAGAGCCTGGCCCACTGCCAGCCAGCAGGAGAAGCCAGTGGCTAGGCTAGGAATGCTAGGAATGCGCACTTGTTTTCTTTATCACTTTTCTTTTGTAGCTATCACATTTCTTAATGCAATTGGAAAATATTTTTTCCTTGGATTCTAACACTGTGGCCCTCAGGGCTTAGCTGAGGGACAGGCTCAATACCTGAGTCTGCTTCCTTACCTCTGAGGGGATATTTCAATGCAGGAGAAATTTTAAAAGGCTGTTCATTGATTGCTTTAAACATTTATGGAAACCTGTTTATTATTGACTTGGTGGTGAACGCATATGCCAGCACCATCAATAACAACAACTAGCTTCACATTTAGAACTTAGTTTCTCGAAAGCAAGCCAACTCAGACTTCCGGCTCTTTTTTTTTTTTTTTTTTTTTGCAGTTTTTGGCTGGGCCTGGGTTTGAACCCTCCACCTCTGGTATACTGGGCCAGCGCCCTACTCCTTTGAGCCACAGGCGCTGCCCCCAGACTTCCAGCTCTTTACATATATGGCATGAGAGAAATCAGATCAAAAGAAAGAATAACAGTTTTAGAGGCCAGGGAGCCCAGAACAGTGGTTGAATCTGGCCTCGGAGGCAGACGACTTAAAAACTAGCACAGGATCTATCACTAGAAAGTCATCTGGCTGTGGGTAATTCACCCCACCAAACAAGAACACAGATTATTATAAAATAAAATAAAGTTATCTGAGATCCCTTCAAGCAGTAAAAGTCATAATACTCTCATAATACCACACATCATATTAACACAATTCCTGTATGATTGCAACTTCCCTAAAGCACCAAAGAAGGCAGAGCGGGTAAAGAAACATATGAAAGTTCTCTAATTCCTTTAAAATTTCTTAGGATCATTAAGACTGTCCTATTTTTCTAACGTTGAATAAACACATATATCACAAAATAAAACTTCCTCTGCCCATAACCACTTATTGGTCTTATGACAATTCAGGAAACATGAAACACACAGTGAGGGGCTCCATAAACTAGTCTGTCCGAGGCACTGGCAGTGCTCAGGCAGGAGGAGGAGCAGAGTGGGGGGCGAGCAGGCTGGCTCCTCTCTTAGATGTGCTCATTCAGGACTACAATTCAGTCTTTTACCACTGGGGAAGATCTTGTGGTTTGACAACGCAGGTGACGCAGCTGAAACTTTACCTCGAGATGGCCTGAAGGATACCACTGTCTAAATCTCAGACACTAAAATACCATAACCTACTGCAGTGCTCTCCTAACAGCTTAACTCTGTCCATACTCATGACAGGCATCACGCTGGCCCCAAAGATGGCCACTTCCTCAATGCTCAGGCCATAGGTGGAATAAAACTTCCAGCCAATTCCTTCGTTGATCTTCTCATCTTATCATTTGTATACCCACCCTGTGGCTTCCTCAGCCCCACCACTTCAGCTCCTCCACCTATGCTTGGTCAGTAATAGAAACAATTTCCCCTCACCCCAGAAAGTTGAGTTAGAGCTTCAATGAAATTATCTGTGTATCTGTCCTACAGCATTTTATCGCGATTTAGTCTTCAGAGATGATGATGAAGCAGGAAGACTAAATGGTACCCTCCACTGAGGGACACCCCATCTCAGGGACATGGCCCTCTTGGGGACGTCCCCAAGCCCCCTACTCAGAGACACCCTCCCTCTCAGAGATACAGGAAATCTAAACATGGACTTATCCGCCAACCAGTTCAGATCCACACAATTACTCGGGGCTCCCACTTTGTACCAGGTGCTGCACTCGGTGCTTTCATCCATATCAACCCTTCAGATTTCACAGCCACATAACACCGCGGCTGTCATTAACCCCACTTTGCAAATAAATAAAGAGGGTTTCAGAGCAGTGGCTTACATAAGTAAATTCAAACCAAAGTCTTGGGCTTCTAACATCTTCTTCTATTCATTATCTCACTGTGACCCAATTAGACAATCAATATCCACTATTTGTTTCTGTGGAAATGCCAAGCTACAATGTTCTAGTGTGCCAGTCTTGAACTTGCTCATCCAATGAACTATAAAACTATAAACTCATTATGTAAAATGTTTAGATGCTCAACAGTAGAGGTTCCCTAGAAATCTGTAATATGAATACTGACTTTTAACAAAAGCACTGGTGTTATTTCATACAGCTTCAAAATGGTCTACCTGCATTTAACTTTCCCCCTAACACTATCTCCATGTACACACAGAAAAATATATCAAAACTAAATATGTAAAATGGTTATAAAGTTTAGCATTCTTTGCCCATCAATAGAGATGTAAAAAGACAAATAGATGACCTGAGGATGACAAGAAGGAAGAAATGAAATACTGCATAATTCATAGACAGGAAATTCCTAAATGACAGGGGTGGTGCAGGTAACCCACAAAATTTGTCATTTTATCTCCCAGATAGACTAAAATTCTAAAACCAAGTGAGAAAATGAGTACTTAGAGCCTTGGCCAAGGCATCAGCAATCTTAAGCATCTGTAACCAAATCCTTCTCCCACCACATCAGAAACAGAAGACAGCCAGATAGAACATGACCTCTCAGAGCAAAGGGCTGGGGAGACTTTGCTGAACATCTAATTTAAACCCTGGATTTATGCTTAAGGAACCTCTGGGCTAATCAAACAACTTGCTCCAAGTCATCAACCAATGTCCGTGCCAGACTAAGCCACAACCTTTCAGTGTTCCTTTCAGATACCACATCACTGCCATCAAAGCTGCATCATCAGAGCTAATACCTATTCATGGCCCACAGAGATTTTTTCAGTAACCTACTTACATATGGTAATCCAGGAAATATCACAGAATAAAATGACCATAGTCTGCCAATTTGGCAAATGAAGGTGTATCTTGTTTAGGTGTATCCCCTAAAACCCAAGTTACTTTTTACTCACATCATTCATTATAGCCACAGAAATTAGCCAAATGTTTTGAAAGTATATTCCACACTCAGATTTCCCAAAGAGAGAATGCCACAAAAACTACCACCAGGAAATCAATGACAATGAGACTAATACCTTCCCCAGAAAGCAATCTCCGGGGTGCCTTTCGTGTAGATAGAGTCGCTGGGATCGTTCAGCCCGTTGGTGGCCCCGCTGGAATAGCCCATCACTATTCTGCCATCTGCTGAGACACTCAGAATGTCTTGATGTCCTCCCCCTGAAGACCTCTCCAAGAACTGACCGCCTTCTTTAATGCGTTGCTGAATCATGGGAGTGAGGGGCATTTCAAAGCTGAAGTAGCTGTCAGGTTCTGAGTACAATGTCTCCAGTGACTCTGCGCTATAGTATAAAGAAGTGTTGTCCAGAATGGTTTCAAACTGGGAGCTGTACACGTCGGTGGAGTCCTCCGTATACCCAGGCCCAAGGATATCTTCGTCTTCTCCCCGAATGTGCTCCTCTTGCTCAATGATCCTGGAAAGTAAAGCAGAGTGTAGAATTTCAATATTAGGCTAATCTCTTTTTTTAAGTATATATTTTCTCCTTCAACCACACAGCAAGAACATTCTGTAGATGTAACTGTTATATTCGCTGAGCTTGTATCTTGACATATTTGGGAAGGAAGACATGAAACATATTTGGCTTGAAAAAGTCGTTGCATACATATGGCTACTACACTATAAATAATTTAATAAAGTTTCCAACTGGTTTCCTAGTATATGAGTGCATCTAGTCCAATGAATATTTGAATAAAATATTAAATTCTCATTTTAGCCAGCCATACTGTACAAATTCAGATTATTTACAACCATCATTCCTAATTATACCAGAAGCAGATAAATATATCATGTAAACTCGCAGTAAAAATATACTAAACTTTCACCAGTCTATTAATACTTTCTGATTGAAATAAGACCAAATGCCCTCAAGAGGATAATGGAATCAGAATCCAAGGGCTGCCCTCTGCTGGCAATAATGCAGCACTGCAGAGAGATTTCAGGTCCAAGACTTAGACAGCCAGGGAATGACCTAAATAGAACCAACAGACATATTTATTGCAAGGCAAACCAAACCCATAAGACATTAGAAACAACTTAAAAGTCAATATACAGAGGTGGAGCATGAATTTTGGCATACAAATGTGAAGAATTAACATCAGCATGTTCTTCAAATATTAAAAATGAACACTAAGGCTGGGCATAGTGGCTCATACCCGTAATCCCAGCACTTTGGAGGCCAAGGCAGAGGGACTGCTTGAGCACAGGAGTTTAATACCAGCCTGGGAAAGACAGGAAGACCCCAACTCTACAAAGCATTAAAAAATTAGCTGGGTGTGGTGGTACACACCTGTAGTCCTACCTACTCAGGAGGCTGACGTGGGAGGATTGCTTAATGCCAGGAGTTCAAGGCTGTAGAGCTATGATCACACCACTCTACTCCAATGTGGGCAACAGAATAAGACTCTGTTTCTAAACTGTCTTTTGAAAATTAGGATAATTAGGTCAAATTTAATAATTAGAAGATAAATCAGTGGTAAAGAGCAAGAGGTCAAGAGTAAGAAAAACTAAGCTGAATCTTGGCTGTTCCGATAATCACCAGCTGTGTCACTGGGGATAATGTAACCTCTCGGAGCCTCTAATTTTTACAAATGGGAAGAAAATAGAAATAGGAATTACTTGTGAAGTTTATCCTAAGGAATCCACATTCCCAGGTATTATCAGAATTCACATTCAACAATGCAGCTATCTTTGTTGTTTTTAAATTATGGACAGTCCACCATGTACCAGATACCCTGTTCCCAATGGCTTCCCAGTGTGTAGAGAGGCGGGATGATGATGCCTCTCCTGCCTCTCCACACTCCTTCACACTCCTCTACCCTGCTTTCTACGCACCAACCACAATGTTGAAGCTTCAACTCTTCAAATGTGACGTGAGGCCTTTGCTTCACACTATTCTAGTCAGGCGACCCAACAGCTTCCTCTATCCCCTCTGCCTGGAACATTCCTCCTGCCCATTCTCTGCCTGGTTAACTCCTATGCCTCATTTCCATTTCCCCAGAAAAACCTTTCCCAAACCATCAAACACATTAATTAGCCTCTTCCCTCCATTCCTATTATTCTTTCTAGAAGCTCTCAGGTTCTTCTGCCTTGTGGGACCCAGCACGATTTGTGATCCTATAGTTATCAATGTGTTTATGTCTCTCTTCAGCAGTGAATTCCACCAGGACAGTGACAAGGGACCTTAGCTAATTTGAACATCCCTTTCTTCCCAACATCTCATATCAAGGACATAGTAAACAATCAGAAAATATTTGTGGAAAGAAAGGAAGGGAAGGAGAGAAGAAAGGAGGAATGAATTAATAACCTGAACAGCAATAAATCGTAACTTCAGTGGAAATACAAATATTGAGCCATAAGGGAAGTCTGCAGATGTTAGGTGTTAGGGGAGAGGGAGTGGCTGGAATCCTGATAGTTACCCTAAAGGAGCAACACCCTCAGTGGATTTGCAAATCATAGAGGAAAAGGCATCTTCTTATATGGACTAAAAAACCCAGAACAAAAAATAAATGCTTCAGCCTTGACCCAGATGTCTCACATATAAACTATAAAATGTGGCATCATGAGCACTGAGACAAGATGGTACAAATTCAAAGCACAGGACACAAGGAATGACTCTGCTCAAAGGGGCACTGCCTGGTCAGACTGTGATCAAAGGGAACAAAGAAAGATGGGTCATACCATCTTGGGTCATCTCCATGACTGCCTCTAAGCCAGTAAGAGTGTTAGAAAAGCAGGGAAAGATCCGAAAATTCCATATGATGCCAAGTTTACTTATCAAGGCCATAAATTTAAACATGTGCTACTTGTAAGAAGAAGAAATTCCCATGAGAATATCATGGAGCAATTGAACTATAAACTCTACTTCTGATCTCCTGAGATGTCCTTTCCAAATATAGAATATACTGGTCCCCAACCCCGAACCTGTGTTCACACGTGTAGGGAGGCTGCACTGTAGGCTGGACTTCAGCCACTGGAGTTGTACCCAGAAGAAATGTCTAAGTTGTAAAGACCATATGGAGTATGTCCAAAGAGTCCAACCCTTTTCATATTATTAAAGATAACTGTGGGGTACTCTAGTTACCCTGGTGTTGAAAACTTAAAACCTATTAAATGGAACAAAACGTCACAAATGGATTTGCCCAGTTCAGTGCTCACAGGCTCTTCTTCCCTGCTCCAGGCCTAATGGACTATATAACAAGATCACTTTAATATCTCAGCAATGTAGAAGGTATCTCAGAAGGACCTAACTTCCCCTCCATTCTGTGATAATGAGGACCCAGTGTATTGTGAGTTGAGTTCTCCTATCAAGCACAGGATAATGGTTTTCTATAGTATCTTCCAGGAGTCCCAGACAGCAGGGCACTCACCTTGCTGTATCTCTCTCTGGTTCAGGTTTCTTCTCCAGATGTGGTTTGTTGTCCTTCAGGAAGACGTCATCCTCTCCACTCTCATCCTGAAGCACAGGGGGAAATGACCCTGAGCTAGTGCCAGGCCTCTCTGAAGGAGCTTTCCAGGTTTCATCCCAAACATTCTCAGTTAAACGAGTACACAGACCAGCAGATGAGATGAGCTGGCTTGGCACTTTGGAAAACTCTTTGCTTAGAGGACAGGCTGTCCTTTCCAGTGATGTTTCAAAATCAACAGGATACTGAGTCTCTTTCTTATCTCCTGACCACAGTATCTCCACCCCTTGAAATTCCACATGTTTGATCCGGCCTGGGCGTCCCAGGGAGCTGCCTCGATCGTATCTCTCTGGGTGCCCCCTCCCGAGAGAAGACTTCTGCTCCTTCAAGAAACCAACACTGCCCGCAGAGTTGTGGGTCACTGCTGGGCTCCCCAGGGAGGACACAGTTGCTGCCCCTTCTCTCCCACTCTTAGTTATCTGGGAAAGCTCTGCCTGAGTGTCTCCAGTCAACAATGCAGTCAGATCCTTCTGGATGCTCAAATAAAAGTTTTCCTCAGTCGTTACTTCAGAGGAAAGAGGTATATCTGGCGACTGTTCTTGGCTAGCTGGGAGTAGTTTATTGGCTCTCCGTGTTTTACAATTGGCAGTGTCCAGCTCTTTTTCTACCTGCTGAGCTGAAAAATTAGAAACACCATCTTTGTTCAGTACCTTTGTAGCCTGTAATGTCCCTGAAGCGATTCTGGCTTCTGTGGCTTTCAGAGCTGAAATCAAAGAGTCAATGGGTTGTAAACTTTGTTCCTTGAGGTGACTTTGGGAGGGGGCCTCTCTAACATCTCTTTGTCCTTCTGTAACACTGTCGAGCCCAGAGTGGTGGCCGCCAGGAAGCTGGACCCCATGCTGCCCTTGTGGGTGGCATGGCAGAGACTCGGCATCAAACTCCAGAGAAGTTCTTAGGCCTTCTCCACCTTCCTCCATGGTCCCATATTCTGGAAATTCATTTGTGACATTCGGTGGGAGTAAAGTGCTTCCTCCATGATCACCTATGAATTAGAACAGAATGGACACATGATTTGTTTTGAACAACAGGGTCCAGGATGTATCAGTAATATTCACATATATTAGGAACTCAATAATAGTAATTTGATTCTTTCACAGTCTCCGCCCTCCTACCACCCACTAACACATACTTCTCTTGACCTTGCAGCTCCTTAGCCTACATGAGTATACCACAAAACCTTCAGCATAGGCAATAATCTAATGACACGGGCCATATTTAACCCTGCTTCTGATAAAAGTCCCACACATGAAGATTCAGGAACTCAGTTACTTCATATGCAAAAAGAGATTAAAGTAAGGAGACCTACCACCTTCCAACCCCACTCAAAAAATAGCAACTAAAACATTTACATTGGGCATAATACCAACTAGCCTTATGATCTAGCCAACAATATTTGTGCAGTACAATCTCTGAGACAGAACCTCAGAAAAAGGTTATGATCTATTTAAAGTCAGTAAGTATTTTTTCAGCTAGAAGTCTCTCCTTTACTCCTGAATTTCTGTGGGAAAAAAAAAAAAGCTTTCAAAACATCCCTGAAAAATGAGAAGGAAGTCAAAATGGAATCCAAAGCTTACTATATTAAGAAAGATTTACGTGACCCCAGCTGCACAAAATTTATTTTTTCTCATTTTACTTATTTTTCAATTGACAAATGACGTTTTATATAAGGATATATATATATATATATATATATATATAGTGTAGACCATGATGTTGTAATATATTTACACATCATAGGATGGCTAAATCAAGCTAGTTAACATAGCCATTGCTTCCCATATTTTTGGTGGTGAAAACACTTAAAATCTACTCTTAGCAATTTTCACATGTATAATTCACTGAAAGACTTGATTCCAAAGCATGCTCAAAATGAGATAACTTGGAAACACCAGTTAATACATGGTAGCCTTCAGTGTGTTAAAATTTGATAACCAGTAATATATCTAAGAGTGTATCTTGTTTCATATTCCATTTTTTAAAATAATTTCAAATATATTTTAAAAGCTAAATTTGAATCAGGTGTCAACAGAATCTAAGAAGCACTCTCTGGGACAGCAGTGTTTGTAAGACCTTCACAAGACAGACCAGAAAGATGTAGCTTGTTGATATCTGAAGAGGAAGCAAATTTTCAAACTCTGATTTTGAAAAAGAAGACAGAAAAAAAACCAAAAGAGCATCCCTTGACCGAGGGTGACATATTGACTCTTAATTTTTTCAAGAAAGAATGCAATAGGATTTTTAATTTGTCTACCTTTTAAGATTCAGTGTTTTTAACATATTCACAAAATTGTACAAGTATCACAACTCTTAATTCCAGAACATTTTCATCAACCCCCCCCCAAAAAAAAAACCTTCATCCATGAGCAGCCACTCCCCACTTTTCTTCCAGTAACTACCAATCTACTTTCTGTCTCTATAGAATTGTGTATTCTGGACATTTCGTGTAAATGCAGTCACCCAACACGTGGTATTGTGGGTTTGGCTTCTTACACTTAGCACAGTGGTTCTCCACCTGTGGGTTACAACCCCTTTGTAATAATAAAATATATCATGGCATTAGGAAGGGTGAGAACCACTGACAGCACAAAGTTTGCAGGGTTGACTCATGTGGTCACATCTATCAGACGTCATCTCTTTTACTGCCAAATAATATTTCATTGTATGGAAATAACCACATAGACTTTGTCAGTTGATAGAATATTTAGGTTGTTCTCACTTTAGGGCTACTATGAATAATGAATTTGTATATAAGTTTCTGCATCTACATATATTTTCAATTCTGTTGAGTGGCATTTTTGGGTCATATGGTAAATTGACATTTATTGTTTTAAGCAACTGCCAAACATTTTACGTTCCTACAAGCAAAGCCTGAGGGTCTATTAGCATCCATGTTTTTTATTACAGACAGCCTAGAAGTGGTATCTCACTGTGGTTTTGATTTGCATTTCCCTAATGACTAATGATTGAATAACTTGTCATCTGTTTATTGACCATCTGTGTATCTTCTTTAGAGACATCTCTATTTAGATCCTTTGCCCAATATATAACTGGGTTATTTATCTTTTGTTATTGAATTATAAATGTTCTTTACATATTATAAAGTTGTTCATCAGAAACAACTTCAATCAGAAAATATTTTGTAAATATTTTCTCCCATTCCATAGGTTGTCTTTTCACTTAACTGATGGAATCTTTTGAAGTACAAAACTTTTTAAATTTTGATAAAATCCAAATTATTGTTTTTTCTTTGGTTTTTAGACTTTCGGTATTATGTAACAAGTCATTGTCTAAATCAAAGTCACAAACATTTCTATGCTTTCTTTTAAGAGTTTTGCAGTATTAGCTATTGTGTTCAGCTATTTTATCCACTTTCAGTTGATTTCTGTGTATGATGTAAAACAGAGAACCAGCTTTATTCTTTTGCATGTAGATATGCAGTTGTCCCAGCACCATTTGTTGAAGAATATTCTTTCTCCATTAAAGAGCCTTGAGAGTAATGTAGCAAATTAACTGATTGTATATGTAAAGGTTTATTTCTAGACTATCAATTCTATTTCACTGAGCTAATAATGCCTATCTTTAAGTCAGTATGAGGTCTTGACTAAAGCTTTACAGTAAGTAAAATCTGAAGTATGAGTCCTCCCACTCTATTCTCCCTTTTCTGGGTTGATCTGGCCACTCTAGGACTCTTGTATTACCCACGTGAATTTTAGGATCAACTTGTCAGACAGCTGAGATTCTGACAGCAACTGCAATGAATCTATAGAGTACTGCCTTCTTAACAACTTTCCTATTGCGCCTTCTGATCCATGACCATGATTGGCTTTTCGCTTATTTCATCTTCTTCAATTTCCTTAGTTTCTTTTCATAATGTTTTATAGTTTTAAATGTACACGTTTTGCATTATTTTTGTTAAATGTATTCCCCTAAGTGTTCTATTCCTTTTCACATTGTCATTTTGTTTTTGGATCATTCATTCTTGGCCTATAGAAATACAATGTGTTGCCACATAGTGAACTCACACCCCACAACCTTGCTGAACGTGGGTTTTAGTCCTAACAGCACTTTTGTAGATTCCTCAGGATCTTCCACATGTAAGATCATGCCATCCATCTGTGGAGATAGATCGCTTTACTTATTCCTTTCCAATCCCAATCTATCTTTCCCAGTCTACTCTTTCTCAAGTCCCTTTTCAAATGTTACACCCCCGAGTTCCAAACTGAAGAGGGGTATAGCAAATGAACCCCTTAAAAAGATTCCTCCTAATTCTAATACATCCTGGAAAAATAAAGTTAATCCTATATGCCCTCTGAACTTCCTCTTGGCCTTTCTTCCAGTCTACATCTATTACTAGGGTAAGAATCCAACTCAAAACATTTCTCCTCCAGAAAGCCTCCTTGAATTAGTCCTGCCTGAATTTCATCTCCTCTCTGTGACAAGGGGATTTGCCTTTGCACAACCTCTTTCCTCCACCTAATATACTTTTTCTTCCCATCTCAACATGATCAGATTTTCACCTTTCAAGACCTAACTCAAAGCTGGGCGTTGTGGCAGGTGCCTGTAGTCCCCGCTACTTGGGAGGCTGAGGCAAGAGAATTGCTTCAGCCCAAGAGGTTGAGATTGCTGTGAGCTGTGATGCCATGACACTCTACCCAGGGTGACAGCTTGAGATGCTGTCTCAAAAAAAAAAGAAGACCTAACTCAAATCCCTCCTTCTTAATTATGCCTTCTCTTAATCACTAACCCTTGCAAGAAGTCATCTCTCCCTCCCTCAAAAGAACTTCAGATGCATATTACATGTAGTGTAAATGCATGAACATAATGTTAGCTTCCTCCAAAGGCTACAATTTTTAATTCATCATGAAATGTTCTAAGAACATTGACCAAAGTGATCACTGAAGCCATATTTATATGTAACACCCTCTGTTAGATGGATTTCACTATTTAGGAAGAAAAGTTAAACCATTTGGGAGACCACTTTGTTCTAACAATTTAACTTCTCATCTATAAAACAACCACAAAACCAAACAGGCAGCTCAAAGAGACGTGGGTACAAAGAAATCAAGAAAAAGGGCCTCAAAAAAATTCAATAATTCCTTCACCCCATTTTTAATACTATTCATTGAAATGTCTCTCAAAAGGGCATAGCAAATGCAAACAATTGTGTGCACAGGCTTGTGATGTCTGATACAACAGCTTGGCAAATGGTTAAAGAAAGTGAGATCAGATAAAAGGGCGAAGGGCAAAAGCAAAGCCTCACATGACAAAAGCTTGCTTTGCTATGGGAATGAATTCTCCAGGTCTAAGAGTACTGCTCTAATTAATGACTGGCCTAGACTAGGGCAAATAACTCTCCTGAGAGGCTCCATGACCTGCCCAAGGTCCATAAGTGATGTTCAATAAATTCTTATATCAGAACTAAAAGTCAAGACTGGATTCCTGGACTTCTGCCTCTTGGGGGTAAATGCCCGGGAAAAAATCAGAGGTCGCTGAGTTGTAAGACTATCATTTCTAATAGCAGTGACGTTAACAAATGCCCAGAAGGAGGAAGAAAGTCTGCTAGTTGCAGCTTCTGGGTAGAAACAGCCACATCCGCAAGGATCCAGCATGACAGCCTTTTAAATAAGCCACCCTTTGTTACGCTGCAAGAGCCATTTATTTTGCTCTTTGCATTTCCTATCACAATTTGAACTGTCTTTCACAAATAAAATTTCTGATATATTCTTTATGTTTAAAAATTGGGACTATATGGTAGGATGAATATATATATATACATATATATATTTTTTTTTTTTAAAGACCAAATTCTACTTTTGCTTTAAGAGGTTTTCTCTCTGCTCCCTTTTAAAATACGGTCATAGATACTTCCTGTTAAATGCCCATTGTTTTCCAAAATTTATTCACTAGCCTAGCAAACATTTATTGATTATCTGCTATGTACTGAACATGGGGAATTCAAACTGAGTAGTGCATGAGCATGTTAGAAAGATCACCTTGGGAGTGTGTAAAGAATGTTTAAGGGAGACCACAGGAGCACAGACTCAGGACTAACTCATAGGCTCTGGCAATACCGTAGATGAGAGATGGTGAACGTTCCAGCCAGGACAAAGGCAGAATGTAAGAGAACAAATATGCAAGGGTTGCTGAACCTCCCAGGACACTCCACTTCTCCCATATCCACCACCATCAACACCCCACCTGCTCTGTCCCAGCCCCTCTAATTTAAACATGCCTGCCTGCCAAAGCCCTTGCTCAGCCTCATTCAACAGCTGTGAGCTCTTACCCCTAACTTGTGAAAACTTTCTCTTTACTCTTCTTTTTTGCAGTTTTTAGCCAGGGCTGAGTTTGAACCCACCACCTCCGGCATTCGGGGCTGGCGCCCTACTCCTTTGAGCCACAGTGGCCACCCCTCTCTTCACTCTTCTTCCCGTCTACATCTATTGCTAATGTAAGAATCCAACTCAAAACCTTTCCCCTCTAAAAAGTCTTCCTGAATTTGTCCCACCTAAATTTGGTCTCATGTCTGTGACAAAGGGATTTGCTAAGTATAAAAAAAAAAAAAAAAGAACTCTAGAGGTGGCACCTGTGGCTCAAAGGAGTAGGGCACCGGCCCCATATGCAGGAGGTGGTGGGTTCAAACCCAGCCCTGGCCAAAAACTGCAAAACAAAAAAAGGAACTCTAGCACTTACCTAAACATCAACCACACTAGAAGAATCTGAATTATTACAGAGTTTAGTTTTATTGAAATTTTCCCCTTAAAGGAATGAAAAGGTAGCGTCAAGGGGGAAGGGATGGAGGGGAAAGAGAAAAAGAGTTTTCACGCTTATGTGAAATATACATACTTTTGGGGGGGTGCCTATTTATAGTCAGTCCATTAAGAGGTCACCCTTTTGCATCAGGAATCTCCTGCTGCCTTGTATATTTGGTTAGATTACTGACAAACTGCTTCCTGTTGTTCAGCAAAGATGATTTTCCTATGATGAAATACTCAGTATAAACCCACTGATTTTCTTAAGATTGTTTTCTTTTGATTTAATGTACCAAGAAAGAAAGGGATACTTCCAAATGTCAACAAGATCAATTTTAGGAGTGCTCTGCACTGTATGTTAAATAGCCATCTGTTTCTGGAACACAGGAACAGGACCGTTAATAAAATAAAATGGAATTTTAAAAATGTCTTCCAATCGTGAGGAAATGAGCCTGCTGTGTAAGATTGGCTGTAGAGAAACCATGGTCTTTCTAAGAATGTTCTTGTTTGAAGACCAAGAAAGGAAACAGATTTTCTTCCACTCTGGCTAGCAAACTCCTTAAAAGAAAATGGTCCAAGAAAAACAAAATAATAAGAATTATTTGGCAAGTGTACTTCAGACTCAGTCACTGGAAGCTGAGATTTAAAACAGTTATTCAAAAGGGATTCTGAGCAATAGGATGTAGGTTTCCCGGACAATATAACTGTCACATCTACACCAGATGCTTCAGGAGAACCACAATTATGGATTCTATACACATAAATTTCCTAGAACCTAGGCCCAGTTGTTTTTAGAAAAAGGTGTTTTACTTTTTCTTATATTATTGTGTTGCTGCCAGAATATAAACTCCAACAAGCAAGAACTTTGCCTGTTTTCTTTACGATTACATCCACAGAGTCTACAGTAATAGTACGTAGCAAAATGGGTTTTTGTTGAATCCGTGAATTAAGAATGTCCTTTAACCAACAGGATACTGTTTAACAGAACTTCAAGACAGAAATAAAAAGAAGAAGCCTCTTTAAACACAAGCAAAATATTACATGTTAGTATCACCCAATTCTACTCATCTTAAATAGAATGCTAGAAATGCAAGGCTACTTCTCAACTTTAGAGCTAACTCATTCTTTCATCTTCTTGGCCAACATTTACTGTGTGTCATGTATGCATGAAGTATAAAGGCCAATGTGGCTCCTGTCATCAAGCAGCTTCAAACCAAAGTGGTGAAGTTCAATGGGGCGCTCTTGACTAATCTAGAATTCAGATCCACCTACTTGAGCTATTACCAGGGCATAATTTCCCAGTTGGCTTCTCTCTAAACACTGTGCTGTCCAATATGGTAGCCACATCTACATATGGCTATTGTAAATTAACTGAAATGTAATACCATTGAGAATTCACTTCTTCAGGGTTCCATATCATAGGTAGCTGGTGGCTTCCATGTTGAACTAGAAATACATAGAACATTTCCATCGGCACATCTATTGATAATGCTGCCCAAGAGCCTTCCTACTCAGAATGGCCTTGAGACAGCAGCAGAGCTACCACTGAGGAGGCTTGTTAGAAAGGCAGAGTCTCAGGCACCACCGCCGACCTTCCCAATCAGAATCTTGTTGGTTTCTAATAATAAGTCCAGATGATTCATATATACATTAAAATATGAGAAACAATACTCTAGGAAAAATATAATATTTAAAGTCATAGTGACTGCATCTCAGTGGCTACATTTTTATTTTAAAAGATATCACAGGGTGGTGCCTGTGGCTCCAAGGAATAGGGCACTGGCCCCATATACCAGAGGTAGAAGGTCCAAACCTGACTCTGGCCAAAAACCGCAAAAAAAATAAACAAATTAAAAAAAAAATTAAAAAATAAAAAGATATCACAAGCTCTTCTCTCCCAAGCAAAAGATCCAACTATTCAAATAGATAACTAAAGAAAGTTCCAAGAAAACATATAATATCTCATTCCTATGAAGATAATGAGGCTTGATCATTCTAGTCTAAGTTTGCCCTCTAATTAGCAAATACCCTCTACTTTTCAGCAGAGGGAGAGAATTGTCACTATTATAAGATGACTCCTTCTTGATTTATAGCACATAGAAAATTTCTTTCACAATGAATGGTCAGTTGACTCTAGACTTTTGCTAAAAGATCATAAAATAATACAATAAATGCAAATGTTAACTTGAATATTAGTTAAGCCTACACATTAATATCTTTAAATAGCCTTAAAGAAATTATACTGGAGCTTAAAAGTAAGGACCTAAGGAAAAGGTAAGGCCTTTCAATTTTTAAAAACCTATTTTCCCAGGGCTTTAATAGTCATATCAAAATGCATGCAAAAATTCAGTCCAATAAGGTACTACCTACCATAGTTCTATCTAAATAGAACAATCTATTTCAGCCCTTTATAATTATGGCTAATGTAGACAATAAAACTTGTTTTCTCTCCATTCCACGTGAATTGTTCATAAATGCAATGACATCCTTGGTGTTCTCTGTGCCCTAATATTCATTATCAGTAAGTATGCTAAAAGAACCATAAAATCTTAAATTTTAACACTGTAAAATTCATACAAGTAAGTTTAAAACACACTCTCCCTGACTTGTCCAGAAAGAATTCAATTCCAAAGACAAAAAGGTAAAGACTAACTACTCTGATATTGCCCAAAGTGATTTACAGAGTCAGTGCAATCCCCATCAAGATACCAATGTCAAATTTCACAGGCATAGAACAAATAATCCTAAGCTTTATTTGGAACCAAAAAAAGAGTCCCAACACCCAACACAGTGTTAAGCAAAATCTGGAGGCATCACACTATCTGACTTCAAATTATATTACAAGGATATAGTAACCAAAACAGCATGGTACTGGTATAAAAGTAGAGACATACTCCAATAGGACAGAGTAGAGAACCCAGTTATTAAACCATCTACCCACAACCAACTGATCTTTGACAAAGCAGACAACATATACTGGGGAAAGGATGCCCTGTTCAATAAATGTGCTAGGAAAACTGGATAGTCACATGCAGAAGAATGAAACAGATCCCCATCTCTCACTACACACAGAAATTAATTCATGAGGGATAAAAGACTTAAATATAAGGTATGAAATCATAAAAATTCTACAATAAAATGTAGGAAAACTCTTCCAGACATTGACCTAGGCAAAGAATTTATGACTAAGACCTGAAAGGCAAATTCACAATGACAGAAATACACAAATGGAACTTAATTTAAAAGCTCTGTGCAGCAAAGGAAATCATCAACAAATAGACACCCTACAGAATGGAGAAAATCTTCACATTGAACAAAGGACTAATATCCAGAATCTACAAAGAACTCAAATCAGCAAGAAAAAACAACCCCATCTAAAAGTGGGCAAAGACATAAACAGAAGTTTTTGGAAGAGGTAGAGAACTGTGGTAGGTCCTTAAGTGCAGATGTTTAACTGAATCTGAATTTTATAGAACAAATCCTTTTATTAATAGGGGAGCAACAGGGAAAGATGAAGCTTTTTTTCTTGTCTCCTTTGGTACTTAAAAAGAACAATCTTGAAATCAGAAGGCTGCAGGTTTCCTATCAAGTGTAAAACCATGAGATACCCCCTACCTAAATGGCCATTATTAGAAAGTTAAAAAACAATAGATGCAGAGAGAAAGGAATGCTTCAACACTGTTGGTGGGACTGCAAATTAGTGTAACCTCTCTGGAAAACAGTATGAGGATTCCTCAAAGATCTAAATGTAAACCTACCATCCAATCCAGTAGATACTGCTGGGTATCTACCCAAAGGAAAATTAGTCATTTTATTAAAAAAAAAAAAAAAAAGACACCTGTACTCTGATGTTTATTACAGCACAATTCACAAATGCAAAGATAGGGAATTAACCTAAGTGTCCATCATTTCACAAGTGGAAAAGAAAATGTGGTATATGTTCAGCCATAGAAACAGAATGAAGTCATATCTTTTGCAGTAACTTGGATGGAATTGGAGACTATTACCCTAAGTGAAGTTAGGAGCTAAACATTAGTCAAACATGGGGACAAAGAGCTGTAAAGGACCTTGGAAACCAAGGAGGGATGAGGGATAAAAACTTACCCATTGGGTACAATAAATACTATTCTGACACAGACACTAAAAATCCTGTCCTAAGCAAAATACAAGGTATCCATGCAAAAAAATATTTGCATCCCCTTAATATCTTGAGGCTAAAAGGAGCAGGAGGGAGAGTGACTACTTTGATCTCTTAGTTTGAAATTTCACAAATCAGTAACATTGAAAGACAAATGCCTAATTTATAAAGCAAACATAAAAGGCAAGCCTTGCAGAGTTAAGAAAAAAAAAAACCTCAAACATATTTCACTTACAGGTAACTATAATCCTTAACTGTGAATAATAATAAGGTTTTTATGTTTAATAATCGATAAACCGCTCCAGCAGCACAATGATGCATGGCTGAAATTTGCAATGCAAGAGCAAAAATCATCTGAAAACAACAACAGGAGACTAATCGAATCAGCTCTAGCCAGCAACAGAAAACTTATTTGGTATAATAAAAGTAACAGAAAATGAATATAAGTAATGGGAATTTACTAAGGGTATAATCTATGTGTATTTTATTTGGGGACCTGAATAAAAGTCACATTTTGGAGAAGGCTACATACGTACTTTAGGATGCGGGCTATTATCTGAACACTGATAACTCTACAAGACAGATATTTAAGGTATCTTTGTGCTACAAAAGCCAGGAAAAGGCCTGCCAACCACTACACAAGCTTTTAACATGTGCACAGGAGAGAATGTTCCATTAATTGGACGCTCTTTCCCCAAGTGATTAATAGTTACAGCTGTGCTTACCGCAAACTAAATTTCACATACTAATGATTCATGCCAATTTTTCTCATTCAGTTCTAATCTCTAGAGAAATGATCCTAGCTTATCATCCCAGTCAATTTCAGAGGCAGCTCTGGAAGCTAAGGAGTGGCCCCACATGCAGCATTCAGAAGGGAAAATGAGACAAGAAACAGCCCATTAATTTTAAACCAAAGACTCCACAACTGTGCACACGGAGAAGAATCAGTAAGCTGTTAAGAGTTTGAGCTCATCTTTAAAATCATTATTTTCAAAGTTGGCTGCTTTTTTTTTTTTTTCCCCCCCAATCTGGTAGGATTCCCCATTCTTGTCTCATCCACCTCTCATGATTTCTGGTTTTTATATCCACATCTTGTGCTTCTCCTTTCAACCTTATCTCTTCGGATCAGGACTGCTCCTCTGATTTCATCCGTTCTGTCTTCTTCCTGCTCCTTCCTCCTGTTTGGGAACCCCTACTTTTTAAAATCTAGTTTTAAAATTTCTCTCTCTTTAATGACTCTTTCGAGTTTGTGTTTAATTTGTAAAAAGCAAAAAAAGTTTTAAACTCAAACTTTTCAGTAACTTTACAGTCTCACCCACACAAGCTTTCTTCTGTTATGGTTAACATGGACATGACAACATTAACATAAAAGATTTCTTACATAAAATACGTTATAAAAGATTTGACTATTTAAGACGTTGATGTTTTAAAATACTATACAGTTCTTTTTAAAAAAAAATCTGAATGCCATGAAGCTAGACATCTTAGCACTGTGATCAACTACAGCTGTGCACATCCCTAAACCGCTGTCTGTGATGACAGATATTAGGTGCAGTGTTAAACAAACAACCTCACTGAGCCGTCAGTGTGTAACAAGCCTCAGCTGATCCACATTTGCATTCAGAGTTTTCCTGCTCAACAGCAGACCCACAGTTGCACTAAGGATTCAGACATGAACAATAATTCCAAGTATAATTAAAGATGCAAATTTTACAGCAAGTTGAAAGTCAGTTTCCCAGGTTAGAGAGAATAAATCCTGGATTACTATAGAAGTGACACTGTGATAACAGACAGGGAAAACCCATCCCTATATGTAAACTCTGAGACCTGGTACAAACTTCCAATAGAGATTCTGTATCAGCCTCAACAATGGGGTTTATAGAACATTTATTGTGCTACCTCTGAGCTAACCTTGTTCTCTCCTGGGCTACTCCGATACCGAGCCCTGTTTCGGGCATGGAAAGGAGCTAGAGCTCTTTAAGAGAAACTCCTCCCCTATTCCCATCCAGCACCACAAATTATGTCTTTCTAAAACTACAGGGGTAGCCTGTTTCCTCTCTTTCTGCCTATATAATACATTACCAACAGGGAACAGAAATAGGGTGATAGGATTCTGTGGTCCCAAAGAAGCTGGCCGGGAAGAGGGGGGGCGGTGGGGAATGAAAGGAAGTAAGATCACAGGTAAGAATAATATTCTGTTTTCTATATGAAAATAAACATTTTGGAAAATTCTGTGTCAGATGCTAAAACAAACATTCCATGTTAAAAGCCAGGTGAGGGACTGGGCAAAGGCATTCGGAGGCCAGGTGGCATCTTTCTGATGACTGGGGAAATTAAGGAACGGCTGGCGTGGGCATCCCTAAATAAATGACAGTCTGCTCTCCTCTGTGTCAGGATTCTGCAGAACCTGCTCCAGCCCAGGGAGCCTCCTACTGGGACCTACTGGGACGCTCGAAAGACAAGACTAGTAAGCAAAAGCAGTCAATAATACAGACGGATAAGTTCACAGCAGCATTTACGAGAGATAGAAATAGAGAGATATTTGCCTGCATAGACCTACAAATAGAGGTTACTCACAGAGATTACTGTAGCTCCAGCAGTTACCCATTGATCATAGAAAATGCCCAGTTCATCAGTTTAATGCTTGAGAAAAGTTAGCTAGAAAAAGCAGCAAGCTAATTCAAAATCTGCTGTTCCAGTCAACTGGAAGCAAATTAGTTTCAAATTTCCTGGCAGCCCCTGTTCCCCTGCATTGCACACGGTGATGTAAATGGAAGCACTTTGAGCACTTGGAACCCGAGCCGAGAGGAGCTGCTGCCTCCGTCCCTCTCACAAAGGCGGAAGCAGCCTGTTCTCTCGCCGGCTCTCCCTCTTTCTGCCTCTGGCGCTCTCTACCTTGGTAGCTTACCGAACACAGCCACCGTAGGGCTTTTCTATATTTGTGAAAACTACTTCCAAGGAGATAACTGGGATGCCGGGACTTAGCTTTAATGTAACCATTTCCCCAGTGCAGCCGCAGGAAGCCCAGCAAAGGTTTGGAGAGGATCGTACCATCCTCGGTGACATCAGAGGTGGGGCTGTCATCTCAGTATTATGCAGCATTTTCTCTGATGTGAGAGTGACACATGTGAAAGGAGATGGGTGGGTTCCCTTGGAAAAGGTTTAATTCTTGTCTTATTTAGTTTAAAAAAAAAAAGCAAATACAAACATACTGTTCAAAAGCTTCTGCGAAACGACACAGATCCTGCTTTGCTAGTCCTTATCTCGCTCCAAAATGACGCTGCCATCTAAAGTCATTTTCTGATGATTACATTACTGTTTCTCAGATTGAATTAATATTTAATGGGTGACTGCTGATACTTGGAAATGTGACACGAAAAGAGTCAAAGACATTAACATCTATTTTAAAATACAGTGGCATAAACTTTTGGGTGACTAATATAATACCTTTCAGAAACTCAATCTCAGTAAAACTACTAAGTGTAGAAACTGATAGATGTGTAGACGAGAAAAGTGAGGTGAGCTGAAAAGTAGTACAAGAATGAGTAACATAATGTACTATTATTGGTCATTAGTCTTGAGAATGGCTGTTAATGCCTATATTAAAAATAATTCATCTCTATAACCCTAGTATTTCAACTAGTACAAGAAACATGGGCAACCAGACAAATGAACTCACAACTATTTTCATTCATTCCATGTACATCTGCTGATTGCCAAACAGGTGCTAGAAAATGTGTTAGGTTAAAATTGGAATGGACATTTTTGATACGTTAGTAATATAATCATAACCAAAAATGCTTACTAACATGCCAGGCACTGCCCTAAGCAGTTTTATTGTATTAGCTCATCTATTTCTACCAGTAGCCCTGTGGAATAGCTATTATTATCAACCCATTTCATGGATGAGACTATCAAAACACGAGAGAGGTATATGCCTTGTCCAAGACACAACAATAAAAATGGCACAACGAGGATTCACACAGCAGGCTCAACACAGGTAACGAGGGTCCACCCTCCCTAGCACTAAGCTATGGATTTTGAACCACAACATGAAAAAAATATCCAGCTCTCAAGAAATTGGCCCAAATATAAGAGGGAAAGGCTTAGAGAGGGCTCCTAGACAATGTCCGTCAGGACAGGGGAAATAATACCCACAAGCAGAGTACAGTGCTGACTATTTGAATGACCTTGGGCCAGTGGCTTAAAATCTTTCAGCTTCAGTTTCCTTATCTCTGAGATTATAGATGTTGAAGTTATAGATCAGTATAACTGTGTTTGGAGCACGAAATCTAGACTTGTTATCTAGATTCCATCATTTTTCAATTATGTCTCCTTGAACAAGTTATTTAACCTCTGTGGCCCTCAATTTCCTCTGGAAAAGTAGAATTAATAATGTGGTCATTCTGAGGATTAAATAAACTATGCTTATAAATATACAAGGCCCTCAGAAGCAACTAGTATATAAGCTTAAGGTTAATTATTAAGATTATTACTACAATCATCTTTACTTTTAGAATCACTACTTTTTTTTTTTTAACTAAAACATCCTCACTCTTAAAAATTCTCTCAAAGAAAAGCTGCTACTTTTCCATAGTTGGTTGGAGAAGCAGAAAGAATGATCTTTGTTAGTTTCATACAAATAATAACTAATCTATGAATCACCAATGTCCTATTACAGTGGTTCTCAACCTTCCTAATGCCACGTCCCTTTAATACAGTTCCTGTGGGTTGTGACCCACAGGTTGAGAACTGCTGCCCTATGAGATACCAGCTAAGAAAGCACTTTACAAGGGGGAAAACAGGGGTGTGCACCTTTTACTATTATTATTATTATTATTATTCGTTAGAGGTAGTGTTTTACTCTGTCACCCACCCTAGAGTATAGTGGTGTGATCATAAATAGTTCACTGCAACCTTGAACTCCTGTGATCAAACAATCCTCCTGCCTTAGCCTCCAAAGTAGCTGGGACTATAGGCATATGCCACTACATCTAGCTATTCTTTTCAATTTTTTTCCATAAAGACAAGGGTCTCACTATATTGCCCAAGCTGATCTTAAACTCCTGCACCGCCCAAGCCACCCTCTCATCTTGGTCTCCCAAAGTGCTGGCATGAGCCACTGCACCCTCCAATAAGGACATTTTTGCTCTCCTCTTCCTTATTCCTGGAACTCAGCAGAGGGAGCCCAAGTAGAAGCATCTACTGTCACTTTAAGCATCTCATCAGCTAGGCAGGAAGAAGGAACACCACCACCACAGACCTCCTCCCCACTTTTACATGGAAGAGAAATAAACTTTTAGGTCAAATGATTTCATTCTAGTTTTCCAACTATCTAGCATTTAGCATCAGGCTTTCTTTGAGTGACCACCTAATACTGGCTACTTCAAAAAGTACAAGGTAAAGCTCACAAACTTGTTACACAATCTCTAGACCTTCATGGACCATCTCTAAAAACATGCGTGCAGAAGCAGCCCTGTCTAGCCATGTTCCCTCAAAGTCCCCAGTTGTTTTGTTCTCTTTTTCCTTATACCCTTGATACTCTGGCATTTTGGGGTCTTGATTCTGAAGATAAGCTTCTCCCAGGTGAGCTAATTCCTTGAGATAGAAAAGATCCCTGAGTGTGCGCCTTTGGTAGACAAACCAGTCAATCCACAGCCACCTCAACCATCTCCTTTACGGAGTTGTTACACACCAATATTTTCCTCCTACACTGCACCCCAGGGCCAGGTACTGGAAAACTGGGGACCATCCGTATAGTCCAGAGCATGCCCAAATTATTCAAACTAGCCAATCCTAAACTTATTGAGTTTGTCTACCCTGCCTCACCCATTCTTTCCTGCAAAAACATAATGGTGCTCACCATACTCCTCCCACTCTCTCTAGGGCTGGTGAGGGTCCCTGGCTGCCCTGCACTGCCCCCACGTGGCCCCATGTGGTATGCTCCGCCTCCAGTTACTAGGGATCTGTGAGTATGATTCTTCCATGACAGTCATTTTTGTGTCTATACGTCTTACCATAGTTGTTTAAAAGAAAGGTCAAATACAAAAACAAATAATTGCTCATAAATTAGGAATAACATTTCAAATCAATAATGTATTTCCAAATGTTAATGCCACTAGAACTGTGCCCTTTAGTTTGGAAATGACAAGCTATAGTTAATGAATGTTTGATCTAAGATGTTATATCTCAAATTTTTTCAAATAAAGTAATATAAATGGAAAGCAAGCTAATTATTATTATCCAAGTAAGCATGAGATTTTGGAATTACAACTTCTTCACAAATGAAGACTGATTGTATAATACCAATTTTTATCCTGTTAATAACGTCTTCTATTTTAATGACATTCTTTAAAATTAACGCAATATAGAAGACAATAAGATTATCAAAGGAGCTGGTAACAATAATTCCTTATTTGAAATAATTTTCTTTCATTAAGCAAGTTCTAATAAATAAGAAACCAGTTTTCCTAGCTCAAATTTATTTTCTCAGTCTGGTTCTTAGATCTCAAAAAAAAAATTCAATGCCAACTTAAATTTTTTTAACTTAGTTTTTATATTTTAGTCTGTTGTGTCCATTATAAGTGCATCTAACTAGTTAAGCTTAAAACAGAGATACTCAGAATTCCAGGAAGATGTAACATGAATAAATCTAAGTGAGCAGAAACGAACGAAGCTGAGATACCAAAACCTGGCAATAATGATAGTCCTGCTGGATGTCTATACCCTGACACACTATTTAAAAAAAAATCTGGACCAGGCACAGTGGCTCACACCTATAATCCTAGCACTGTCAGAGGCCAAGGTGGGTGGATTGCTTGAGCTAACGAGTTTGAGACCAGCCTGAGCCAGAGTAAGAACTCATCTCTAAAAAATATGCAGGCATTGTGGTGGGTGTCTATAGTCCCACCTACTCAAGAGGCTGAGGCAAGAGGATCACTTGAGCCTAAGAGTTTAAGGTTGCTGTGAGCTACGACGCTACAGCACTCTACAGAGGGTGACAAAGTAAGACTGTCTCCAAAAAAAAAAAATCTCTGCAGTGAAATTTAACTTGTAAGGAGTAGACATACAATACTCTTAGTAAGCCTATTGGGAAGTAAACATTATAAAAGGTTATTCTTGGAACATCACATCCACTAAAGATGTAATTAAAAGTCCGCAAAACTATACAATTCACCCAGCACTACCTAACAAATGACCAAAGCTAGGTGACTTAATAGTCTTGAGTTGGTGAGCTTATCTCTCTCTGATCACAGAACAGGTATGTTCTCTGCACTATAAACTGCATTGCAGGTGGGTGAGGAAAGAATAAAAATTGAGAGAGAAGAAGGAGGAGGGAGCAGAGAGTCACAACTAACACTTAGGGATTGATTCCCATGTTCCAGGACTGAGCAACATGCTTTTTACTCTCAGGTCCCCCCATTACCCTCTAAGACACTCCCAACTACAAGTTTCTCCCCCAACCCAGCATGTGATAGGAAGGAAAGCTCCCAGAGAGGAAGCAGATTTACAGCAGGTCCGTTGGTTAGTTTTGTTAACCCAGACCTTACTATATATAATGCTCGCCACTTAGTAGATAACCTAATTAATGGTTCCATTTAATCCTTAAGAAGTAGATCTCAGGTATACCTGAACAGAAGATAACCCTAAATAACTACTGGGTCACTCGTACATTTTAATGGAATAAAAAGTTATTTGCTACATGGAATACATGGTAAATGTTTCTAGAATGTAGATGAAATAATCAAATGGCTACTTACAATATTTTATTTATTGCGTTAATTTGTACATATAAAAACCACATACTTACATGAAGAAATAAAGAAATACTAGTTTTTTTGTTTGTTTGTTTGTTTGTTTTTTTGAGACAGAGCCTCAAGCTGTCCCCCTAGGTAGAGTGCTGTTGCATCACAGCTCACAGCAACCTCCAACTCCTGGGCTCAAGCGAGTCTCCTGCCTCAGTCTTCCAAGTAGCTGGGACCACAGGCGCCCACCACAACGCCCAGATATTTTTTGGTTGCAGCCATGATTGTTGTTTGGTGGGCCCGGGCTGGATTCAAACCTGCCACCTTAGGTGAATGTGGCTGGCGCCTTAGTCACTTGAGCCACAGGCACTGAGCCAAAATACTAGTTTTTATTAACTTACATTTACTTATACTTTAAGGAATGATTTCACTTAAGTTCTTCACAGGCAATTTGTCATAAGGATCTTTACTATTACAAGGGTCCCGTTATCTCTCATCTCTAGTTTTGTCTTACTTGGACTTTTTTACTTTTACGGAGATTCAATTCCTCCCAGAAAATGCTTTTAGAGATATAAAAAGTTTTATATGTGTAATGCCATAACTGGACATTCTATCTTCATTTACAGTATCCATTCACCTGAAATGATCTCCACATCACTTACCACATCTCTGATCTATAAAAGTCATCTTTTAAGAAACAAGTTTATGGTGACACCCACACTTAAAACTCTGAGAATACTGATGCAAAAATAATTACTCACGTGTGTTTAAAATGTTTTCTCTCTCTCCTTTCTAACCTGTTTTAGTGACATTCAAAATTGGCATTTTCTGCAGCTATTTGAAGCTTGTGTGTTTTCTTCAAAGAGTTCTCTGTTATTCAAAATAATCAAAATAGCACCCCTAACACAGAAAACTTTTAATTTGTTGATTTTTTTATTTCAGAAAAACATCCTCACCCTCATTTTAGGGTACATAGGATATGTTAATTCTTTTCTACAGGTGAAGGCTCCAGAGGGAGTTTAAGCAACAGCCAACACACAATTAGAACTTAAAGAGAGCTCCCTCCTAGACCAAAATTTTGAAAAATATTAGTTGGCAGCCCACAGGACGCACAGAAGAGCCGAAGGGAACAAGCAAAGCTACAAGTTTACATTAGGCTGCATTTCTTTCCTGTATTTTATTCTAGCATAGTTTTAGAAATTTAACTTTTATTTCCTTGTTGTTATATGAACTTACTGATAATCATATGAAATGTTATTTTATATTAATATAAACCATATAAATATTTTTCATGAACACATACTATGCCATCAATAATATAATTTAGTTATTGTTGACTAGTCTGGGGATTTCCAAAAAAAAGTTAAGCCTTATATGGTTCACTGGCTAATTAATATGATTTAGAATGTAACCAGAATATAAGCCCTGCTGATCCATATGAAACGTCCAGGAAGTCAACTGTATCCCTGTGTCACCAAGATCCTCAAGAAGCACAAATATCAAACCATCAGGTCAAGATGGCATACAACTCAGGTCACATGTAATGGGTGATGAGAATTTTATGGTCAGTTTGGAAACTGCTTTCCTTATGTACTGAGCCCAGGATGGATTCAGAATCTAAGGGTGTTGGGATAGCACTGGTTCAGAAAGCAGAGGTTTGGACTTAAGTGGCTTACTTTAGTTGGGATGTAAGTATCCCCAAAGACAAAATAAAAGCATTTTCTGGGAGGAATTAAATTTCCGTAAAAGTAAAAAAGTCCATAGGCATCCAAATGGCATTTAACTGGGGAGCAGGAATTCACCAAAGGCACTATAAGTTGTACTCATTGAATTGATTTCCAGCTAGCCTTTGGTTAAATTAGGATCCTAATTCTCCATTCTATAAACACCTTTTTATTTTTATCTTTTTACTGTTTCTTTTTATTTTATCTCTCTCTCCTTCAGTAAAAGACTCTCTTCAAAATGCTCATCTTGTCTCAGCAATGTTAGAACAAAGTTCAATGCTCCACTGCTCTGTCCAGACAGATAGTGATCAAATCAGCACCAGGACTAGAACACGAGACCCAACCTAAGAGCAGAGCGCGGTCTGGTCAGCCAATGGACGGGAAGAGTAAAGAATTTCTTAGACAATCTCTTCCTCCCACTGGCTCACACGGCAATACGATAGCCCAGCTGTGGTTGGTGCTGCCACCACTGCTGCCCATTTCCTGGGCCTGCTGCACCACTTCTCCTGACCTTTAGTTACTGCCGTACGAGCAGGAATCAGTTCTCAGCCTGCTGCTCTCCTTACTTCTCACTCTTTGCCTTTTAAAATGCATGAGCTTAGAAGAAATATCATCCACATCAAAAGTCTTCTAAATGAATTAATATGCATAAAGTGCTTAAAATAGTGCCCAGCACACAGAAAATATTCAGGAAGAACCAGCTAATATTACTCTAACTAGGAGTCAGCCTTTGCTGTGGTTCTTACCATGTGATTTGCCAATAATTTTGCCTTTCTTTTCCAGCCTTTTGTACTCACTACAAAGCACTTTGACATTTCCAGTCCTTTATATAATTATTTTGAATGTAATTCAAACAATAGCTGTAGGCAAACAAGATCCTTACTTTACAAGTTTTTTATAGGATTAAAATGACAGGTCACATGAAACAGTACATGAAAACCTCAAAACGACATGTAAGGCTTTACAATGACAATTACATAGGTTGGCTATACTGAAAATTTCAGATGTCCAGATCAGACATCTCCCCTAAGCTTCAAAACACCTCATAGTTTCAGGTGAAAGGGAAGTACTCGCCAAATAGAGACTATTATGTAGAAAAAGTGACAGATGTCAAAAATTTAGTCAACTCAGAAATGTGTAAACCAGCCAGAATAGACATCTGGGGCAGGGGTCTAAACTTGAACTGGGATAAGAGAACAAGGAGAGAAGGAAACAAACTAATTCTAGATCAGTTTGTATTCTTTGAACCATTACAAGTGAAGAAAAGCCAAATACAAAAGGTATCTTACAAAGTGGAATTAAATGTCTCAAAGCAACACTGCAGCGATCTTAACAACAGCTATCTTACGACAATGGTAATCTAACAAGAAAAAAATAAACGGTACCTAAAAGCACCTCACACACAGCCTAGGCTCACTTTGGGGTGGGGGTGGGGGTCTGAGAATTAGTCTAGAAGGGACAGGTGTTTTGTGAAAGAAAGAGAAGAATGTGAGTTTTGTACAAAGTGGTAACTTGAGCCTGTGCTCCAAGAGGGCTTTTGGGAACTCTGCCCTGTGTGGCCGCCACAGATAGTGGTCAAGTCATCACCAGTAATACACGATGATGCGACATGTCCACACGATCTCACAGGGTCAACCCATTGCACTCACTCTTTGAAATGTACACCATACAGGAGGAAAGTTGCACTGAGGAGACAGAGATGCTCCTATATGGGGTCTGAGTAATGAAGGCAGCCTGCTCTCCCACCTGGGCTCTGTACCCATCACCCCCAGAAAGCTGGGTAGGTCCAGAGAACCAGAGTAAAGCAGAGTCAACAATTCCTAACTGTCTGGCAGATGCTCCATGTCACACATTCAATATGTCAAACCCACAGTGACTGCCATCCCTGAGAAACTAGCTCCTCCTGGAGAATTCCTATTTCAGCTGCATCATTAACATCTCCTGTCACTCTGCTGCCAAACTTCAAAGTTGTCATGTCTCCCCATATCTACAGTCACTGAGACTATCATTTCTCTGTGAAAGTGTCATACATTTATGCATTTCTATTCCTATTCCCATCTCCTCTCTAGAGCATACATTACTGTGTTAAGAATTAACTACTGGTCCTAACAAGCCTCCGCTCCCCAACACTAACTTGTATCTTCCAATCCACTAGAAGCAAGTTTGCTGGGTTAATCTTCCTAAAGCATGTTTTACATTTCTTACAAAGGTATAAAAGAAATTCGTGTTTTGTAGCTTCTATTATTTTTAATTTATACATACTCATTATATATATTTGTGGAATAGTGTGGTACTTTGATATACATATATGACGCATAATGATCAAATCAGAGTTATTATCAGATCCATCATGTCATACATTTGTGTTGAAATTCAAAATCTACTCTATTCAGAAATATACAATCAATCATTATTAATTATATTCATTCTATACTGCTATGGAACATTACAACTTATTCTGCTCCCTAGGGGTACTATAGCCCCCTTCCACTCCTCCCGCGCTTCCCTATCTCCAGTAACCACTATTCTACTCTCTACTTGTATGAGATCGACTTTTTTAGCTTCCACATATGGGTGAGAACATGCGGTATTTATCTTTGTATGCCTGGCTTATTTTACTTAACATAATGTCCCCCAGTTAGCTCATCCATGTTGCCACAAATAACAGAACTGCATTCTTATTATTGCTAGAGAGTATTCTATTGTGTACCACGTTTTACAACAGATGAATGGACAAAGAAAATGCCACATTTTCTTTATCCGTTCATCTGTTGATGGACACTTAGGTTGATTCCACATCTTAGTTACTGTGAACAGTACTGCAGTAAACATGGGGGTGCAGTTGTCTCCTCAACTGATTTCCTTTCCTTTGGATATTTATCAAGTAGGGATTGCTGGATCATATGAGAGTTCTAGTTTTTAGTTTTTGAGAAACTTCCATACTGTTTTTCCTAAATGGCTGTACATGTACATTCCAACCAACAGTGTGTAAGAGTTCCTTCTTCTCCAAATTCTTGCCAGCACTTGTTAAGTTTTGGTTTTTTGACGATAGCCATTCTAAGGAGGGGAAGACAGTATCTCATTGTGGTTTTGATTTGCATTTCCCTAGTGATCACTGGTGTGCCTGTTAACCACCTGTATGTTTGTTTTGAGAGATGGCCATTTACTCAATTCCCCATTTTTTAATGATGACTTTTTTCCTATTGAACTGTTTGAGATTCATGTATATTCGGGATATTAATCCATTGTCAAAGGGAAACAAATTATGTTAGTATTCTGCAGGCTCTCTTCATTCTGTTTCCTCCACTTGAAGAGCTTTCTAGTTTGATATAATCCCATTCATCTCTTTTTGACGTTGTCTGTGTTTTTGAGGTCTTTTCTATAAAATCAGTGCCCAGATCAATCTCCTGAAGCATTTCTCCTATGTTTTCTTCTAGTAGTTTCATAGGTTCGGGTCTTACATTTAAGTCTTTAATTCATTTTCAGTTGATGTTTAAATATGGTGGGAGACAGGGTCTAGTTTCATTCTTCTGCCTGTGACTGTCCAGTTTTCCCAGTACCATTTATTGAAGAAACTGTTCCTTCCCCAGTGAATATTCTTGGAGCCTTTGTCAAAATGAGTTGACTGTAACTACGGGAATTTATTTCTAGCTTCTCTATTCTGTACTATGGGACTATATATGTTTTGATATCAGTACAAAATCGTTTTGGTTACTATAGTTTTGCAATATATTTTGGAGTCAGGTTGTGTGAGGCCTCCAGCTTAATTCTTTTTGCTCAGGATTGCTTTGGCTATTCAGGGTCATATATGATAACAAGCAAATTTTAGGATTCTTTTTCTATTTTTGTGATAAATAAGATAGGTGAATTGGTATTTTGACAGGAATTGCATTAACTATGTAGATGGCTTTTGGTCATCTACATGGTCAATTTCACAATATTAATTATTCTGATCCATGAAGATGGGATGTATACTTCTTCAATCATCAATATTTTGTAGCTTTTCTTGTAGAGATCTTTCATCTCCTTGGTTAAACTTATTCCTTGGTATTTTATTTTTTTGTAACTATTATAACTGACATTGGTTTCTTGGTTTCTTTTTCTACTAGTTCAACATTGGTGTTTTGGAGATAATACTGACTAAAGTGGTTTTATATCTTGCAGCTTTACTGAATTCAATGGTCATGTCAAGGAGGGTATTTGTGTTGTTTTTCAGAGCTTTCAGGGTTTTGTATATATAAGATCAGGTCATCTGCAAGAAGATACATTTAACTTCGTCCTTACCAACTTGAATGCCCTCGTTTCTTTTTCTTGCCCAATTTCTCTGCCTCAAACTTCCAGTACTATGAAAAAATGGAGAGAATGATCATCTTTGTCATGTTCCAGATCTAGAGGAAAAAGTTTTAAGTCTTCCCAAATCAGTATAACACTGGCTGTGGGTTTGTCATTTGGGGCCTTTATTGTGTTGAGCTTTACTCCTTCTATCCCAGCCATACTGAGAGTTTTTACCATGAAGGGATATTGAATTTATAAAATACCTTCTATTGAAATGATCAGATGGTCCTTCATTCTGTTAATGGGATGTATCGCATTTGCTGATTTGCATTCCAGCATTCCTGGGATAAATCCCAGTTGACCCTGATGAACCATCTTTTTAATGTGCTGCTGAATTTGGTGTGCTAGTATTTTTTGAGGATTCCTATATCTGCTTCCTTAGGGATATTAGCCTATAGTTTTGGTCTTTTTTTTTTTAATGTGTTCTTATCTGGTTTTTGTATCAGAGTAATGCTGGCCTTACAGAATGAGTTTGGAAAAATCACCCCCAATTCTGAAAGAGTTTGAGAAGAATTAGTATTACTTCTTTTCATGTTTGGTAGAACTCCACAGTAAAGCTTTCAGGGCCTGATGACATAAGAAATAAATTAACAAATATTTTGTATGTTATGTTTATTATATACTTTATTTTTATAATAACATAGCTAGAGAAAAAAGTTATTAAGAATATCATAACAGAAAAAATAGATTTACTATTCTTAAAGTGCAAGTGGATCATAATAAAGGTCTTCATCTTCACGCTGAGTAGGCTGAAGAGGAGGAGAGTAAGGAGGAGTTGTTCCTGCTGTCTCTGGTGGCCTAGGCAAAAAATTAGAGGAGGTGGAATGGGAGGCTGGAGAGGAAGGTACATTTAACGTAACTGCACAGAAATGTATCATAATTCCTGGCTGCCTTTTATTTCACTAGAAACATTTCTAATACAGTACCAATCTTTCTTCCACCATTTATTTTCATTTCAGTGCCTGTATGATAAAACAGTCTAGTCAAGAAAGATGTCAGAAACAGTCTCGAATCATTGCAACTCTTCTGCCAGATGGTCTAATGTCAATTTGTTTTCTAGCACTGCTTCTTTCTCATCATCTGGGACTAATTTCGAAGCGCTCATCTCCATCAAGTTGTCTTCTGTTAATTCCTCTGGTGTGGTGGTTAGTGGCTCTCTTGAGATCCGTATCTTGAAAACCTTCCCCCACCCCCACCCCTGCACCTTTCTTTGCCAGATCTATGATCTCTTTTATAATTTCACTGATTGGCTCTATCATAAATCCTGTGAAGTCATCACAACATCTGGATTAAGTTTTCTTCAGGAGGAATTTATTGTTTGGGGTTTCATGACTTTTTCTATAAAAACAATAGAGTCTTCTATAAGAACATTGAAATCTTCAATGGCATGATCCCTGCTGACTTTCATTATGTTCTCTCTCTCATGGTTCTGTACATAGCACTGACAATCCTTTCTTCCATAAAGCACTGTGTGTAATGATCCATAGAGGTCCTTATGATTTCTGATCCAGAGACTTAATCACAGACCTTGAGTTTGGAGGCAAATAAACTACTCTGACACCTGCAGTGTGGAACTCATGGGATTCTAGGTTGCCAAGGACACTGTCTAATATCAAAAGAACTTTCAAAGACAGTCCTTCACTGGCAAAATACTTCCAGACATTAGGGACAAAGCATCAGTGGAACCAATCCAGAAAAGGGGATTTTGTTATCAAGGACTTGTTGTAGAACTAAAATATTGGCATCTACTGCATATATATTCCATTCAAGGCCCAGATGTTAGCAGATATACATATTAAGGGCAGCCCTGACCATAAATCCCATTGCATTTGTGCAAAACAATAGTGTTGGCCTATCCCTTCCTGCCTTAAATGCTGGTGCTCACTTCTCTCCCTTGCTAATAAGTGTCCTTTGAGGAATTGTGTCTAGAAAAGGGCACTCTCATCTGCAATAAAAATCTGTGTTTGGACAGATATCCTTTTACCTTAATAATTTTTTTTTTTTTTTTTGCAATTTTGGCCAGGGCCAGGCTTGAACCCACCAACCCTGGTATATGGGGCTGGCCCCCTACTCCTTGAGCCACAGTTGCCACCCCTTAATAATTTTCTTAACATTGTCTGGGAACTCGTCTATTGCCTCTTGGTCAGCAGAGGCAATAGATGAGTTGTATTAACCAAACATCTTTCTAAAATTATCAAACCATTCTTTGCTAGCACCACATTCTCCAGTTTGAACTCATCACCTTCCTTTCGCTTTAAATTGTCATATACTACCTATTTTCTCAAATCACTATAGAGTTTACAGGTATGCCTTTCTGCTAGGTATCCGGAATCCACATAAAGGCTGCATTTTCAATAGGAAATTAAAAGGTACTTTTTTTTTTTTTTTGAGACTGAGTATCACTTTGTCACCCTTGGTAGAGTGCTGTGGTGTCACAGCTCACAGCAACCTCAAATTCTTGGGCTTAAACAACTCTCTTGTCATCGTCTCCCAAGTAGCTGGGACTACAGGCAACTGCCACAACACCCAGCTATTTTTAGAGATCAGGTCTCTCTCTTGCTCAGGCTGGACTCAAACCTGTGAGCTCAGGCAATGCATCAACCTTGGCCTCCCAGAGTGCTGGGATTACAGGCATGAGCCACCATGCCTGGCCTAAAAGTTACTTCTCAAAAAGTTTCAGGGTTTTGTGCCCACTGGCAGCAATGACTTCATGAATTTCCTTTTCTATTTTACAACAGTACTTTGCTGCTGGATTATTTTATCTTGAAATAGTAGTAAGTGCAGCTGCAGAACTCAATCTATGGTACATATCAAGCAATTCAACTTTTTCTTGTAATATCAGGACTTTTCTCTGCTTCTTGGGAGCATTTCCAGTTTCCCTAGTGGCACTTTATATGAATCCTGTGGTGTTATTCAAGGTTTATGGTATCACACAAGAATTATGAGAGATCATTTTTTAATATGATACGTAATTTACTGGATAAACTTCTCATGCAGAGATGATTAGCATCACATGGCATTTTAAGCAGATACTTGCAACACTTGAGCTTACTGAAATAGCAACAGCAGGTGGCTATGAAATTGTTATAGTAGTATAAATATGCTATACTTAATTTTAGATAGTATGGTTAAATATTGTGCTTTATGCTTGTTTATATTTCTCTTGACTGTCAATGATACTTTGTTTGTGTAAGTTTTAATAAATTATTTTAATTTGTTTATTTTTTTTGCAGTTTTGGCCAGGGCTGGGCTTGAACCCACCACCCTCAGTATATGGGGTCGGTGCCCTACTTCTTGAGCAACAGGCACTGCTCAGTTTTATTAAATTTTATAGTAGACTTGTAAATATTTTATGGTACTAAATAATAAAACAAACTAGTAGCTACATTTATACATTCATGTCCTAATTCTGGGCTACACAGTTTGTTTCTGAGTTCTCTTAAGTTATCACAAATTTCTAAAAATATTAAACAATATACTCATTGAGGAAAATCTGCATATTAAGTGAACCTGCATAGGTCAAACCTGGTTTGTTCAACAGGTAAAGTAAGTTTCTTGTAGGCAGCATAGAGTTCAGTCATGTTTTTTAATTCATTTAGCCAGTCTATACCTTTTAAGTAGGGAATTTAATCCATTTATATTCAAGGTTATTATTGATAGGTGAGACCTTAACTCCTGTCATTTTGCTAACTGTTTTGGGGTTGCTTATATATCCATTCCTTTCTTCTTCTCTTATGGTTTATCACTGTGTTCTGGTGGTTTCCTATAGTGGTAAGTTTTGATTCTTTTTTCTCCATTGTGTTTATGCCCTACCAGGGAGTTTTATAAGTTTATATGTTTTCATGACAATGATTATCATCTTTTTGCTTCCAGATGTAGGATTTTTTAAAGTGTTTCTTACAAGGCAAGTCTAATGGTGAGGAATTCTCTCAGTTTTTGCTTATCTGGGAAAGGCTTTATTTCTCCCTCAGTTCTTAAGGACAGCTTTGCTAGGTATAGTGTTCCTGGTCAGCAATATTTTTTCTTTCAGCATTCTGAATATACTAGCCCATTCTCTCCTGGCCTGTGAAGTTTCTGTTAATCTAATTGAAATTCCCTTATATGAGACTTGACCCTTTTCTCTTACTGTTTTTTAGAATTTTCTCTTGTCTTTGACTTTCATCAACTTGACCATAATGTGCCTCAGAGAAAACCTTTTTGTGTGGAATCTCAAAAAGGGGACTTTTGAGCTTCCTGGATCTCAATGTCTGTCTGTATGTCCCCAGAGACTTGGGAAGAGCTTGCAGCTATTATTTTATTAAATAGGTTTCTTATACCCTTTCCCTTCTCTTTTCCTTGTGCAAAGTCCATAATATAAATATTTGTTCATGTAATGTGTCTCATAAGTCTTACAGACTTCCTTTACTTCTTAAGTTCTTATTGCTTTTATTTCCCCTTAGATGCTAATGATCTATCTTTAAGTTCAGAGATTCATTCTTCTGCTTGATCATTCTCCTGTTAATGATCTTTTCTCTGTGTGGCCATCATGAGTTTCTTTCTTTCTTTTTTTTTTGAGACACAGCCTCAAGCTGTCACCCTGGTAGAGTGCTGTGACATCACAGCTCACAGCAACCTCCAACTCCTGGGCTCAAGCGATTCTCCTGCCTCTACCTGCCAAGTAACTGGCACTACAGGCACCCGTCACAATGCCTGGCTATTTTTTGGTTGCAGCTGTCATTGTTGTTTGGCGGGCCAAGGTTGGATTCCAACCTGCCAGCTCTGGTGTATGTGGCTGGAGCCTTAGCCACTTAAGCCACAGGCACTGAGCCCATCATGAGTTTCTGTTACTCTTGATGCACTCCCGGAGCTCTCTCTATTGTTTGGGTTAAAATGTAGCAGTTTACTCCCAGTTCTTGTTGCTTTCTGAGAGGAATGTGCATTGCACTAGGGGTCTCTATCAACACTTGACATCACCCTGTAAAAGGCCCTGAAACACTTTCTAAGGGCACTGTCCTAATTACAGTCCCATTAAGAATCTCCCTTTGCCCAACAAAACAGAAATGTTAAATAATTCTCCATTGTAATTAGGTTAGAGCTGTAATTCTTTTAACTTAGGGGTCAGCAAACTTTCCCTGAATGGCCCAGATGGTAAATAGTTTAAGCTTTCTGGGACATAAAGTCTCTACGCAAACACACAACTATGCCTTTGCAAGGAAAACAGCCACCAGCAACAATGAATTAACATATGTTTGCATTCCAATAAAACATTATCTACAAAGATAAGACAGGGGTAGGATTTAGCCCAAGGGAGGTAATTTGTCAACACCTGCTTTACCTCATCATTCAGGAACTCTTACAATCCGGCTACTCACCTGCTTTACCTCATCATTCAGGAACTCTTACAATCCGGCTACTAACTCCACCTTATTCCTCTACTGCTCTGTTGGTGGCACTGTGTATTAGGTTTTCTCTTTTTAAATATGACAAACATACAAGGTCAGACATTTAAGTCTGTAAACTCATCCTAAAAAAAGTGCCGCATACCTCATTGCTGAATACCTTTGAAGTACTCCCCTATGCGCTGACACCAGTGCCTCATCCACCCTTCGAAGCAATTTTGGACCCTTTCTCTGCAATGGCCATCAGAGCTGTGATCATATGAGGTTCGACAATTAAGTTCATGAACTTATCCTAGAAAAAAGTGCTTTGAAGTGTGGACTATGCAATGCATAGCTGATCTCCTTACACTAACTACATCATTTTTCAAAATGAAAAAAGAAACAAAATATAAACCAATCCATTTGATCTTTCCAGTATGAGGTATACCTTGCAAAAACAATTATAAGAATATATTCAGTAGCTGAACTACTTAGGAAAGGTTATTTTATAGTAAACACCATGTTATAGTGATTGATTCAGAGTAATAGCTGTATTTGTAAGACTAAGAAAATATAACAGTTAAAGTGATTTTTCTGTTATCCAGGTCTTAGAGAAGTGGTTCTCTTGGAGAAAGACCTCTTTAGAAGGGAGGGGGATTGGTAAACTCTCACCCGATGGACACCTTGTGAGGGTGGACAGCACACTCCCTGGATAAAAGGTTTAACGGCTTCAACTTGAACCACAACTTGAACTTCACCTTAGCAAATACAAACAATGTAACCTAATCATTTGCATCCTCATATTAATCTGAATTTTCAAAAAAAGTCTCAAAGCTACAGATACTGGCATGGATATGGAGAAGAGAACAAAAAAAATTTTTTTTTTAAAAAGTAGAGAAAAACCTCTTTGAGAAAGCTATGTACCTTCTCCTGAAAAAAAAAAAAAAGATGTACAGAAAGTTTCCATAAAATACCTAAGAGCTCAAAGACTCTCTAAAGTTAAGAAACCCTGCCTCAGAAGATCTCATATTAGCTACTCACAGCTCTGACTCACCTAATAAATTTTCTTTTAAATTCAAGGCATTCAGGGAAATTTCAAGGCACTAAAAGGATACGGCAGTATTTTTTGTAACTCAACCCAAATTAGAAAGTGTCAAAGATCATAAACAATGGAAAAGGAGAATTTTACAGTTAAAAAGGGAGAGCAGGAATGTTAATCAGATATAAAGATTTCAATTTCCTTGTATTGCGTGCTAGGAAAGCTTTAATGGGTGGCCGGAGACACAGCCACGTACATGAGGGGCCCAGGTTTTCTATGGACAACGTATGTCACCTTATTGGTGAGCCTCAAACATCAGAAGTGGTAGGCTCCTATCCTAAAATGAGAGCTCAAACTAAGAAAAATCAGCATAAGCAACTATATGTAAAATCTGATTAAAACTCAAATTCAGAGACAAAAACAAAGAGTTCCTAAAATACAACCATGTACCACACAGGAACACTTCAGCCAGCGATGAAATGCATATATGAAGGATTATATGCATAATTATACACATATCAGCAAGATTATAATGGAGCTAAAAAATTCCCATTGCCTAGTGATCTCTTGATTATCCTACCATGTGTCAGCCTAGGCTAATGTTTGCTTTTGTGTTTTATTTTTGAACAAAAATTTTAAAAGTAAAAATTAAAATTTTAAAGTAAGAAAAAGCATATAAGATAAGGATATAAAGAAGAAATCTTTGTGCAACTGTACAACATATATGTATTTTAAGCATTGTGACCAAAGATTCCAAAAGTTTAAAAAATAAAAAAGTAATAAGTTAATTTGTTATTGAAAGAAAAATACCTTTTATAAATTTGGTGTAGCCTGAGTGCACTGTGTTTATGAAGTATCAGTGTACAGTACTGTCCTTGGCCTTCACCATTCATGTACTGACTCATCAGAGGAACTCCCAGTCCTGTAAGCTCGGTTCATGGTAAGTGCCCTATTCAGATATACCATTTTTTATCTTTCATACTACACTTTTATCATACCTTTTCCACGTTTAGGTATCTCTTGACAAACAAAAACTTAACATTGTGCTACAGCTGCCCATGGTACTCAGTATGGTAACGTGCTGTTCAGAATTTAGTTTAGGACCATAGGCTAAACCATGTAACCCAGGTCTAGAGAAGGCTACGCTGTCTAGGCTTGTGTAAGGACACTCTATGACGTTTGCACAATGATGAAATCGCCTAATGGCACTTTTCTCAGAACACATCCCCATTGTTAAGGGACCATGACTGTACCAAGAGAGTAACACACCTTTGAATACAACAAATGACAATTATATTAATGATACATAATTGCTAAATTTTAATTTCCTTTCATTTAACCTTTTTAAAAGTTGGATTTATCAAATGTATTGCCACATGGGATTTAATTTTCATAATCTTTTGCACTCAGCATGTAAGAATGAAAGCAAGATATCATAAACACCTAAATTTTAAGTATTCAACACGAAATTGTTAAAATCAAACTATCTGTAGAATATAACATATATATAGTTATAAATGTATAAAACTGATAAGAACGAATAACAAGTGAATTAATGAGGGTGGCACCTATGGCTCAAAGGAGTAGGGTGTCAGCCCCATATGTCGGAGGTGGCAGGTTCAAACCCAGCCCTGGCCAAAAACTGCAAAAAAAAAAACCCAAATAAAAAACAAGTAAGTTGATGAAATGCAGAATTTCAAAAATATCCAAATACCAGTCAAGATAAGCATATGTAATCTCAGTCTCATTCAGAAGAAGAAATGCCTATAAACAAATTAGAGCCTTTCAAAATGACGGGTCCAACAGTAGAGGCAAACTCTAATGTATACTAGATCCCTCCCCCACACACACACACAAAAGAGAGTAGTCAACAAAACGAGAGATAATAAATAAAGCCTCTGAGGACACACACTTTAAAGCACTTTTTTTTGAACTAATAAAGGCCTTCTATGATCATATCTTAATTCACTTCTCCACCTGAGTCAATATTCTCCTGTCCTCCAAACCATCCTATACTCAGTCTCATCTATGCCTAGGACGCCAATAGTCTCCCCATTCTTCCCATCTATGCAAATAACATTTATCCTTCAAGACCAAGAACAAATGAGCATCCCTGTAAGGAGCCTCTGATGAAACCCGGGCAACCTGTTCTGCTTCTCTCTTCTTTACAGAATCTGATGACCACATATCCCTAATTTCCCATAATGATCCTGATCTCAAATAGTCTGTCTCCTTATAAAAGCTTATGTCTGTCTTTATACAGGAATTTTAGCATAGAATTAGTCATCTGTTCACGAGATTTGTACCAATCATTTGGCACTTAATTACATAGCATCTTCTACTTAACAGATTATAGTATAAATGCTGTCTTGCTTGCAAGTTCATTAGCTGTTTATAAGTAGTGATTAACATTACTGGGTACATAGCAAATATTCAATAAAGACTTGTGGAAATGAGTTAAATGTAATTATTTTCTGAGCTCTATTTTTTTTTCTTTTTTTGAGACGGAGCCTCAAGCTATCCCCCTGGGGAGAGTGCCATGGCATCACAGCTCATAGCAACCTCCAACTCCTGGGCTCAAGCGAGTCTCCTGCCTTCGCCTCCCAAGTAGCTGGGACCACAGGCACCCACCACAACACTCGGCCATTTTTTGGTTGCAGCCATCATTGTTGTTTAGCGGGCCCGGGCTGGGGATTCGAACCCGCCACCTTAGGTGTACGTGGCTGGTGCCTTAGCCGATTAAGCCACAGGCACCAAGCCTCTGAGCTCTATTTTTAAAGACTACTTAAATAGAAGACCCCAAACCGTACAAATCTCAATTCCTAACTAATTCTAGGAAAATCTACCACCACAAAGAGTGTCTAGGTCATTTTTATTTTAGATGGAAAATTAAAACAGTCTTAACCTTCTGTATCTCATTCTATTAATTTTAACCAAGACTAACTCAAAGTTCACCATGAGATTCACTCCAAGGATAAATAAAGACATTTCAGATATCTAGCAATCCATCATCAAAGGGCAAAACTCTAAGGTGCTTATACTAAGCAGAGTTGGATACTGCATGGAGCCATCTCGACTTGTGTGCTGGGGTTTGCTTTCAACTAACAGAAATACTTCTGTAGAATAGTTCACAAAGCTCCTGAGGTAGTGAAATTAAACTTACTTCTCTCTGAAGATTTGATCCTGGTCCCATTAACACCACTGTCTTATCAAATGAACTAACTCTGGAGACTTCATTCAATAATGAACAGTACAGGCACAACAAGCACAAAATATCATCTGGAAAAGTGCAAATAACGTAGCCATGGAGACACATATCAAACTATCTTGCTTTGTTGTTATGTTCTATTTTGACAAGAAATCTCCAATTCTATAATGCTGAAAAAAAAATTGAAATTGGAATTTCTATTTCAGTGTTCTATGCATTCTGTCATATAGCTGGCATTATAATTTCCCTCCACTGAGAGGGAGGGACTTTAACTGGGTTATTGGAAGTTACATTGCAAAGACAAAGTGGCAGGCTGGTGCTTCATTGAGAATGGATAAAGAATTAGGGTATTTCAATATCCTCGGACACAGAGGATTGCCCCATGAAGAGTTTGCATTCCTCTTTTAATGGCCCTGCCCTCGGCACCTGGATGTACCAATGGAAAAGAAGTGTACTAAATGATTGGATGCTCAAGCCACACCTTCTTACCCTTCCAAAGGAGGGGTATACAAGGAGCTGTACCAATATCGCTAAAGAAATGATCAGCTAGGTGGTCCCTAACAAATCATATAATGCAGTAAATTTCTTTTTCTAAGCAGCAAAATTGTGCCTTCAAATAGTATCTGATACAGAGAAAAATAATGGGTGGTTTGGGTTGACTGGCAGGGGAAGCACGGACTCATCTCCTACTACCGTCTCCTCATTTCCCAAACCTCATGGACACACAGACAAACACTTTGGTTTAAACATTAAAAATAGGGCCAGAAAAGTTAAACAATTTATTCAATATCATACTACCAATGAATAACTATGTCAGAAGCATAGGCTGGTTTCAAGTGATGTTAGCAGACTGGTAATGGGGTGAGAACAACTGTGCCTCCCTCTGATTCCTTGTAAGGCTGTAGGACATGGTGGAAACACAGCCTCTGAAGGCCTGCTTGATTTGGCCTGCCAGTTCCATGTAATCTGAGGTTAAGTTACTTGGCCTCTGTGACTCTCAGTGACCTCATCAATGGAGTGAATTATAGGAGTGAATTATATCAGAAGATCCACCTGAGGGTTAAAGAATGACATACCAAGTTCCTAGAGGAGCATCTGTTATACTATAATTACCATGTAATAATGTTCCTGTCTGCTTACCCTATCTGATAAAAGGGAAAATGGAATCTTTATCTTTTGCTTTCCAAACAGCATTTTAATTGTTTTATAATCCATATCTCAGGGATATATAGAGACACAGACACACAGATATAGATATACACACACGTACACATACATATCACTAGTCCACATTAACACAATGCAGCAGAGAACTCAGGATTGAACCCCCAAATTAAGAAACATAACTTACTTATTTTGTCAGCCTATGCCATAACCTTAATACATAGCAAAACAAACACAATGACTGAAAAACTATCCATTAGTTAACAAACAACCAATTTAGGAACTTCCATGTTAGTCTTTCAATTACTGCATCTCTAATAACAATGATTTCTTTGGAAGTTTCGAAAATTTTAGATATGAGGAAAGGGCAACACTCCAGACCAGGTTACCTACATTATTCCTGCAGCTCATATGCAAGGATTATTATTCTCAGAGGCCTACCAAAATGTTTAAGAAACTTTCTGCTACGAAAATTTCAAATCTTTATTTCATGACATTATAATGAGGTTAAGATATAAGTGGGCGTATTTTTACACCACTTGCATTTTGATAAATATCCAGATTAAATTAAGCAGAAAGAACAAAAGCATGACCTCCAAAACAAATCTGAAGGAAATCTGCTAGCAGGAAAATCAAACAGCACTTGACAATTTACACCGCTCCTAAAAAGTGTTGCATCCTCAGTCCATCAGGGGGCAGTGTTGTCTAACTATTAACAACTGAATTCAAAGACTAAAACTATATTATAAAAATTTCTAAGCTTTTGGTGGAGGAAAAAATTCATTCTTTGAAGGAAAACCTAGAAATCTGTCATTATATTTCTGTAATTAGGTTTAAATGATATCAAAAAGTATGGACCACTTCTCAAAATCATTTTGTGCCTGTGACTTGATCATACCTCTAGGTCCAGGGCCGCTTCAGTCCAGACCAGAATCCTCATCCTCACTCACTGCTAATCTGATGCTGAGGTTCAAGAAGCTGGTGATCAGTGACAGTTGGGACACTGATGCTTCATCACATATTTCAAACCGTTTCAGGTTAGCCATTGTATTAAATATATACCCACTATCCCCATAAAAACATCTTCGTGTAACAGTAAATACATCCAGAATTTTAGCTTAAGAGACAGTCACTGTGTCACCAAGTGACAAAAGCCCAAAGTGGGATGTTGAGGGGTAAGGGGCCCAGGGGTTTGTAGGGTGCCCTCCTTACATGCTTCAGGGAAATAGCAATCACCCACCCTATGTAATTTTAACAGTCATATAATCATTAAAGGAAAATACTCTTTGGCTTAATCTAAACAACTTTATACACACACACACACACACACACACACGTTGTACATGTGTACACATACGCAACAACTTTATACACACATACACATGTGCACATGCACACCTTCTTCTCTCCTATATTGCTGTATGAAATTACCTCCTCTTTGCTAAATACCTCAGTCTTTTACTGGACTCAGCTATGGCATGTCTCTGCAATTACTTCCTTCTTATCAATACCCTCTCTTGTTTTCCAACTATCATTCAGTTATAAATACCCTATCTCCTCTCTCTCTGGTTGATCCTTCTAAATTTCTTTTAAATACTTCTTTCTTACCCTGCCCATCAATTACTTTCTTTTTTTAGAGTGCCAACTTCAGATTTCATTTTCTATACACTTCCTGGTAAGTCATAAACACTTCTAAAATTTCTTCTGAGTCACCACAGCCAGACTCCAGACCTGCCCCACCCCCCAGACCCAGATCTAAACTGGTTCCTGCAGATACAGGTACCAGGCTTGGCCCTGGGGCTTCATGCTCCACACAACCCTGAGTCTAGACCCACTGCAGAAGATACAGGGCCCAGGCTTACTCCTATGGACCCCAAGGCCATGCAAACCCATGATACCAGGCTCTAGGCCATTCCCCATGAACTTAGCCTTCAGGCCACCACTGCAGCTCTAGGCACCAAGCCAACATCCGCAGAAGCATAATGGATGCCTGTCCTAACACCAGGCTGGCTCTAGGATCCAGCCACTCCTAGAGACCCCAAGGTCCACTGGATTAAGGGTCTAGGCTGGCCCCAGCAAACCCAGGATCTAGGAACACCCCTAGACCCTGGCACTAGGCTGGTCTCAATGGATCTAGATTCTAGGAGTACTCTAAAGGACCAGTTACCAGGCCAGCCACTGAAAATTCTAGACCCTGCTCCTGCTACCACAGACTCAGATTCCAAGGCCTCCCTAGTCCCCTGAGAACTAAGGCCCCATGCCCGTCCCTATGATCCAGGCACCAAGCCCATCTCACCACCATGTTGACTACTACAAACTCAGGCACAAGCACTGGTTGGCCCCATAGACCCTGGCTCTAGGCCTGTCCCCATAGATTCAGCAGAAACATTATAAGCCAGGCCTGTCCCATAGATTCAGTAGAAACCTTATAAGCTTACCCCTTATAAGCCCAGAGACAGTGGGATAATATAGTCAAAGTACTGAAGGAAAAAACAAAACTACCAAACAAGAATACTATACCCGACAAGGCTGTCCTTCAAAAATGAAAACCAGACAAGATCTTTCTCATATAAACAAAAGCTGAAGGAATTCATCTCAAACAGACTTGCCTAATTAAAAAAAAAAAAAACACCAAAGGGAGTTCTTTAGGTTGTAACAAAAGAATGTTAATTAACAACATGAAAACATATGAAAGTATAAAGTTCACTATAAAGGTGAAAAAAATACACAAATCCAGGATACTCTAATACTATAATGGTGGTGTATAAATTACTTTTAATTTTAGAATTAAAAGACAAAAATATTAAAAATAAATATAACTATTATAACTTATCAATGGATATATGACCATATAAAAAATGTTAACTGTGACATTAATAATATAACATGGGGAAGGAGGAGAAGTTGTCATCAGCTTAAAATAGTCCATTGTAACTAGATGTTATATTTAAAGAAGATGTTTTATAGTAAACCTCATAGGAACCACAAATAAAAAAAAGAGGAATAGAGACTTAAAAGATAAAGAATCAAAGCACACCGCTACAAAAAATAAGCAAATCACAGAGGGAGATGGCAGGACGTGAAGAATGTAACAATGGAACTATAAAAAGTCAGAACACAATAAAAAAAATAGTAGCAGTAAAACCTTAACTATCAGTAATTACTTAAAATTTAAATGGATTTAATTCTCTAATAAAAGGACAGAGTGAATGAATAAATTAAGAAATCAATATCCAAGGATATGCTGCCTAGAATTGGCTCATGATAGCTGTAAAGACACACACTGGCTGAAAGTGAAGGGATTTAATATTCCATGCAAATGGAACCAAAAGAGAACAGAAATAATTATATCAGACAAAATACACTTTAAGTCAAATACCATAAAAAGGAACAAAGAAGGTCATTACAAAATGATAAGTGTTAATTCCTCAAGTGGATATGTCACCCAACACTGAAGCACCTGTTAATATAAAGGAAATATTAACAGAAGTGAAGAGAGAAATAGACAGCAATACAAAAATGGTAGGGGACTTCAATATCACACTATCAAAAATGACTATATCATCCATACAGAAAATCCTAAGAAAACAGTGGACTTGAACTACACTACCCACCAAATGGACCTAAAGGACATATACCTCCAACAGTTGCACATCCTTTTCAAGCGCTGGGAATATTCTCCAAGATAGATCATAGGTTATGCCACAAAATAAGTGTTAACAAATTTAAGAACACTAAAACCATATTATGTATCTTTTCTGACCATAATGGCATAAATCTAGAAATCAAAACAGTATGAATCTCAGAAAAAAATCACAAATACATGGAAGTCAATCGACATGCTCCTGATCAGCCAATGGGTAAAAAAATAAATTGAAGGGAGCAATTAAAAATATTCTTGAGGCAAACAAAAATGGACACACAATATAACAAAAGTTGTGGAATGCATTAAAAGCAGTTCTAACAGGGAAATTATTGATAGCAACAAATGCCTACATCAAAATAGAAGCTTTCAAATAAATAACTTGAACTTATACCTTATAAAAATTAAAAAAGATAGAACTAAGCCCAAAGTTAACAGAAGGAACAAAATAATAAAGACCAGAGATAGAATATATGAAATAGATACTTTAGAACAATAAAACTCCAAGATGGTTTGTGCAGTGATATACAATACTGACAAACCTTTGGCTAGAAAAAAAGAGGAACAGCCTCAAATAAATAAATTAAAAAGGACACACCAAGACTGATATCACAGAAATCCAAAGGAATAGAAACTATTCCGAATAATTACATGCCAAAAAATTATATAACCTAGAAGAAATGAGTAAATTCCTAGAAACACACAACTTGCCAAAGTTGAATCACGATGAAACAGAAAATCTGAACAGACCAAAAATGAGTAAGGAGATGGAATCATTAATCAACAACCTCCTAACGAGGAAAGCCCAGGATGTAACGGCTTTACTGGTGAATTCTACCAAACATTTAAGGAAGAATTAATACCCACCCTTCTCCAACTATTCCAAAAAAATTGAAGAGGAGGGAACACTGCCAAACTCACTTTATAAGGCCAGAATTATCCTGATATCAAAGCCAGAGAAGGATACTACAAGAAAAAAAACATTACAAGCCAACATCCCTAATGAATAGAGATTCAAATATTCTCAATAAAATGCTCCCAAGACAAATCATCAGCACATTAAAAGGTTCATACAGCATCACCAAGGGTGATGCATTCCTGGGATGTCAGAATGGTTCAATATATGTAAATCAATAAATGTGATATACCACATTAAAAAAATAAAGCATAAAAATCATAAGACAATCTCAATCGATGCATAAAACTCACTTGACAAAATTCAATATTTTTTCATGATAAAAACTCTAAACAAATTAGGTAAAAAAGAAATGTACTACAAGTCCTCACCAGAGTAATGGAGCAAAAAAAAGGAAGATGAAAAAGAAGAAAGAAAAAAAGCATAAAATTATCTCTCTTTGGAGATGGCATAATTTCTTATATACAGAAACCCTAAACACTCTAGAAATTAAAAAAAGCTATTAGAGTAAACAAATGCATTAAAGCTGCAGGATATAAAATCAACATACAAAAAACAGCAGCACTTCTACTTGCTAACAATGAACTATCCAAAAAAGAAATCTAGAAAATAATACCATTTACAATACCTATAAAACACAAAGTTAAATAATTTGGAATTTCAGTTGGGCAGAATGAATAAATTCTGGAGCTCTATTCTACAGCATAGTGACATTACCTATAATGCTTTACACACCTGAAAATTACTAACAGATATCTTAATTGTTATCATCACAAAAAGTATGTGAGGTGATGAATATGTTAATTAGTTTGATTTAATAATTTCACAATGACATATGAAAATAGCATTTTGTACCCATAAATACATATGATCTTTATTTGTCCATTATACCTTGATAAAGCTAGGGGGGGACAGAAAAAGGGGGAGGAAAGAGGGAAGCTCTTAATTTTTGTTTTGAATAAAATAAAAACACTTTCTTCTAGCCCAGAGCTAAATAACCACCTGCCCCCGGGATATCTCCATCTGAATGGAGGCATCTCTAACACATTTCCCAAAATGTCATTATTCTTCCTCCTTACCCCAAACCTGCTCCTCCCTCAAACCTCCTACATGTTGAAAGGCACCCCCACCCACCCAGCTGCCCAGAGCAGAAGCATCCTCAACGCCTTCCTTCCACCCAGCTGTCCAGAGCAGAAGCATCCTCAATGCCTTCCTTTTTTCCCAGACCCAGTGAGTTGCCAATATCAGCACCTTAATTTCTCACAGTATGACTCTTCTTCCCTATCTCCACTGCCTTCTACACGTCCCTGACATTTCCTTGGCTATTCCCTGGCAGAGGTGCAGGTGGGCTTACTCCATTATCCATTTCTCCTCTTCCCTTAGTAATAGAACCCCCCAATTTTTAACTAGGCACATGGCTATTTGGAACAATGATTACATATCAGCCTTTCCCTTGCATCTAAGTATGGCCATGGGCAATGAACTTTAACTAGAAGTGCTTTGTGGCAATATCTCCAAATATGGCAAGTCCTCACTTAACATTGTCGGTAGGTTGATGGAAACCACAATTGTAACCAAAACAATGTACAGCAGGTCATTTTGTTTAATGTTCTAAGATTGTCTAATGTTATAAGATTGACGATGGGAAAAAAATAGTTTCATTATATGTCATATGTGTTGTTTTGCTTAAAGTCACAGTTGCCAAGAACCTCTATGAAAGACACTATAGACTTACTGTATCCCAAAGGGTGCAAGACCCTTTGCCTTGCTGAGTCTCCTCTTCCTCTTTTCTGCTCTCAGGAATGAGGTTAGAGCTCAAGCCAGGGCATCAGATGGGAAAGTCCCAACAGATGTCAGACCAAGCAGCCTGGACCATCCCACACTGTGGAACCAACATACAAGCTCAGAATCATCAACCTGGATTTCTTTCACAGAAGGAAAGAGTAAACTTTTGTTTAAGACAGTGGTGTGTGTGTGTGTGTACCTTCCTAACAAGGTACACTGCCTCCAGCTTCATTTCTCCATAACTGTGATCCATCTCTACATGCTTCCAGAAAGACTTCCTAAATCCCAAATGTGCAGAATCAATTCACTATTAAAAAAAAAATACACATGTAAAGCATAACTTAGCAATGGCATCTAAAACCTTTCATAGTCTGGTCCCTGCCTGCCCTGGGCCCTTACTCATTTTTTGCTACCCTGTTGACATTAGTCGCTCTAATTATGCCATGCTTTGCAGGGCACCAGAGCTTAATATGCACTTTCGCCACTGTCAAAACACCTTTCTTCCCAACACCCATGCCACCTTATCTTCAAAAATTCTGTGCAGACAGTCACCTCTTCCAGGAAGCCTTCCCTCTAACCTTAGCACGTGTACCTTCAACAGACTCCCAAAACCCTCATTCTTAATCCTGCAGTAGCAGGTCTTGTGCTGTGCTAGAATCGTATTGACTTGTCTGTTTTCCCAAACAGATTGACAGTCTGACTGTATGCTTCCTCAGGCTATCTCTAGCCTAGCAACTATAGGTATTTATTGCATGCTGAAACAGTAAATACTTTCAGGAATGCCTTCACTTGTCTTGAAGGAAGTCGGGAAGATTTTGGCATCTGATAACCTGACATAAATAAGAACCCAGGCCTCTTGATTCTCTGCCCAGATCTATTTCCAGTACATCAGCATTTCCCCCACCATGTTCCAGTAACATCTGTTTAGGGAATGTTAATAATGTGAATAACGTGTGGGTTCCAGCCGTGCCACACAGCTTTCAGTGCTCCTAACCTGTCAGATTCCTTTTACCCTCAAAGCCCTTCTGTCTGAGCCCTGCCCCCTTCCCTGCCTTCATCTGTCAGTGCCAGTTCACACCAGGGGAAGACTCCACACTCTCCAAATGTTTTCCCTGATCCCCTAAAAAGTGGCTTAAGATTATCTAAAACTCAGCAGTCTCTACAGTTTCCTTAATTTTCCTTTGTAAAGATCGAGGTTTTACCTCTCAGACTTTTTAGCACTTGTCCCTTTCTTTGTGATTTTCAAAGAATACCTGGAGTGGGAGTGTAATGTATCTGCAAATATGCTCAACTTCTTAGGACATAATCCCTCAAGAGGTCAAGTTCATGTACAAGGAGCCAGGTGATCGCTTCTTGGGCTTCAACTTCTTCTAACAGTGTTTATCCTACCCTTCAATTATGCTACTTGATAGAGAAAACCAAACCAACCAGGGGTTTCATATCTCTGCTTTATCTCAAATCTCTTAGCATTACCTCACATGCCCTTAGAGAGGCAAGGCACCTAACCTTTCCTTGTTCTCTTTTTTAGATACCACAGAGTTATTACACCTAACTCTTTAGAGCAGGACTGCTCAAAGTGCCATCTGATCACTAGCTGGACCTGAACTATCCAGGGAGCTCATTAAATTACTGGGTTTCAGGCAAACAGAATGAGAATTACTGGAGTAGGGCTCAAGAACTTGAATTTTTAACAAGCATCAAGAGCATCCAAAGCATCAGTAGATCATCTGCTTGCAAGGCAGGGCAGGGCAGGGCACGGCTGGGGGAGCCAGGATCCCCAGAAACTGCCACCTGCAGCCTGAAGCAGCAGCCTTCATTCACCACAGGGCACAATACAAAGAGGGTCATTTTCAATGTGTGCTAGGAAGTGAAAAAGTTCATAGAGTTTCTAGAATTTCCTAGAGAACTTCTAAATTAGTATCTCTAGGGAAGGTTCACAATGATCATTTTTAAAACGTCTACATGCCGATCTGGTGTACACTGCTAGCCAGGACGCTTCAGTTTAAAATAGCAACTTCCAACTCTTTAAGAGAAAAAATACAACTATAACAATACCTCCTTCATTATCCTGAGGGGAAATTCACAAACAATATAACTGCCTAAACATAAAATTCAAAATAATAAATGTGGTGCCTTAAATGTAAGACAAAGGAGAAATAAAATTAAAATGATTTCTCATCACGTAAATGCTCAGGTTAATCAGAAACTTGCTTGTATCTAAGGTAGAATCACTCCATCCCTCCAAATCAGAGCTTATAGTATACACTGAGACAGTCATGTTGAACTGGGGGCTCAATAGCGCCAGCAGTGCCTTCCTGGATGTGATGCTTTGAAATGGTGAAGAGTTTCTAGTAAATTTCCAAAGAAACAAAGTATAATCTGTTTTTTTTTTTTTTATTGACATGGTTCTTATAGTCCTAGAAAACTCCCTGATACTTAGAACCATATAAAAATATTTTGTTGGCTTGGCGCCTGTGGCTCAATCGGCTAAGGCGCCAGCCACGTACACCTAAGGTGGCGGGTTCGAATCCCCAGCCCGGGCCCGCCAGACAACAATGATGGCTGCAACCAAAAAATGGCCGGGCGTTGTGGCGGGCGCCT
>CAUYQV010147546.1:0-18294 GCA_963574575.1 Galagoides demidoff | reverse complement strand
TCACTCCCACCTACCTGGTTGTTCTGCTACTGCTTCATGTCTCTTCACATTCCAGGGCTCTTTTCTTTGCTCCAAACAGGTGATCAGGTCTGGCTTAGAGACAGCAAGACCTGTTTTATTAGAAAAAAGTAACATGAGTCTTGCTAGGACTCTCCAATTACCAATCTACCACTGTACAAAGTAGAGAAGAAAGAGCATTACAGAATACTTTAGAAAATTAATCACAAAGTATCATTTTCCAACAGAAACTTCAGAATATTGAGGAAGTATGTACTATTTGTGGGTCCTTATCTTTATTACCCAGTACAAGTCAATCAAAAATTGATGGTAGAAATTGTATTTTAAGGTGTAGATAACAACATTTTGTATCATTAAATTTCTGAAAGTACCACTAATGTACAGATATCTCAAGAAAGAGTAAGAGTAATGTTAAGATAAAACATTTTAGAGACTCTTTTCTATACTAACATATCCTTAAGTTTTCCTTGGAAACAAAGAGTTGACACTCATTCACATAAAGCAGGAACTCCCAAAAAACATTCTTCAAAGGAAAAATATAAAATCCTTGAAACAGAAATTGTGTATTAAAGTTATGCTCACCCAGAGTGAACAGGTTTCTGTAATTCTCTAACATCACATCCCTATATAAATTCCGCTGAGTAGGGTTCAGGCATGCCCACTCTTCTGGAGAAAATTCTATGGTCACATCCTTGAATGTCAACAGTTCCTAAAAGAAAAACGCATATTCACAAAGTGGCCATGGGAAGAGTTCTTAATTTGACTTCAGGTGAAATGATAGAGGAAATAATAATAACACTGTTTCTTACCCCCATGAGTGACTGGAATTACTCAAAAAGGTAATTTTTAATAAAGAAATATTGTGTAATATAGTCTCTAAATATGAGGAAAAGAGGATGACACAAGACCCACAAAACCACTGTAGATAGTAATCTGAATGATACAGTATAAAATTAAGGGCATCAATACAAACATTTATCTTTTTGAGTGCAACATTTATATCATACAGGATAAATGTGTATATATTTGAGATGGTGTGTATATTTAACAGGTATTACATCTCAAGCTTCAATGTGTACAGCAATAAACGGGAGATCTAGTTAAAATGATTCTGATTTAATCAAAAAGATTTTGATTCAGGAGATCTAGGGTGAAGCCTGAATTTCTAACCAGCTCACTGGTGATGTCAATGCTTCTGGCACAAGAAGAAGGTCTTTCAAACATCTAGTAAGCTGCAGAGCCTGGATTTATCCCAGTTCATGTGACCAGAAAATAATGATGACAGTGTTCATTTTCCAAAGCAAGCTATATGGAAAGGCACTCTAAAAGGAAAAGGGATCTTCTAGATTCAATGTGATGGTGTATAACCATAAGTTGGTAAACCTTCACAAGGTATCTATTAATAATTAAGATAAAAATAATTAGCTTTACAGAAAATAATACAGAAAATTACCTTGACAGAAAAAAATCCGTCAGAGAGAACAATAACCAAGTGAACAAAATTAACATGAACTGTAATAAAGCTAATATCAGGAGTCAATGAACATAAACAACACCCAAAACAAACTAAAATAAGTGAAAGTAACTACTCTACAACCTCTGTAAGTTGACCTCCCAAGGGACTGTAACAAACTGGTCAACATATGGAGGTGGTCAATTTAGGGAGGTGGCATACTATAGAGGGTCCACCCAAGAGACTATAAGAAACCAGTCAAAATATAGAAGTGGTCAATGTAGAAAGGTGGTTAACAACTATGAAGGTTCTATTATCTGCTGATACACTGAGTTAGTTTAAGAAATTAAAGTGATCATTGTTCATGATTGTGAAAATTTATTATCTAGCCATCCACCCATAGGACTTCTGTGAAAGAATGCACTGAAAATAAACATGAGCACTCTGGGAGGCCAAGGAGGGCGGACAGCTTAAGCTCTGGAGACCAGCCAAGGTTTGAAACCTCATCACTACTAAAAAATAGAAATAATTGAAGCAATAGGATAGCTTCTGCCCAAGAGTGGGAGGCGACTGTGAACTATGATATCACGGCAGTCTACTCAGGGTCACAGTTTGAAACTCTGATTAAAAAAAAAAATAGCTGGGCATTGTAGTGGGCGCCCTTAGTCCCAGCTACCTGGGAGGCTAAGGCAAGTGGATGGCTTGAGCCCAAGAGTTTGAGGTTACTGTAAGCTATGATACCACAGCACTGTACTGGGCCACAAAATGAGACTCTGACTCAAAAAAAAAAAAAATGGCTTGGCATCTATGGTTCAAGTGGCTAAGGTGCCAGCCACATACACCTGAGGTGGCAGGTTCGAATCCAGCCCCGGCAGAGGGAGGAGACTTGCTTGAGCCCAGGAGTTGGAGGTTGCTGTGAGCTATGATGTCACAGCACTCTACCTAGGGAGACAGTTTGAGGCTCTGTCTCAAAAAAAAAAAAGAAAAGAAACACGAGTGTATGATTAAAGATGCATTTATAATATATGATAGAAATTAAGATTATTACATAGCATCCAGAGACTTGTATTATCAATTCAGAAAATATAAAATGAAATGATTCCCCCAAATCTTCCAAATGATTAAAGAGAATATGCAAAAAAAGCTTCAGTCAGGATTATAAACTGTCAACAGAGAAGCCTATGTTCATTTGCATGAAGAATAAAAGCCTTTTAAAACTATATCACTGAAAAAGGTTGATGAAGTAGGTGATTTTAAAAACAAACAGCTCTTTGCTATTGTAATTGAATCTACGAACAAATTTCAATGACCTCTGTTATTCATTTATTTATTTACTTATTTTTGAGACAGAGTCTCACTTGTCACCCTCAGTAATATGCTGTGGTATCACAGCTCACAGCAACCTCAAACCCCTGGGCTCAGGCAATTCTCTCGTCTCAGCCTCCCGAGTAGCTGAGACTACAGGCACCCGTCATAACCCCTGGCTATTTTTAGAGACACGGTTTCCCTCTTACTCAGGCTAGTCAGGTAATCCACCCACCTCTGCTTCTCAGAGTGCTAGGATTACTGTTGTCAGCCACCGTGCCCAGCCTCTATCTGTTATTTATACTACTATTTCTCTCATGTTTTATATTCTCAGGCCAGTAGGGATTGATGAGCAGAACCCTGTAACTTTTAGCTAACTACTTGACCTATTTGAGATGTTTTCCAGAAAAGGTAGAATTTCTGACAAGTGAGTTGAGATTTTGGACTCACCATCCCTCACTAATATGCTCCAATGTATGTAGCACCTCATCAGTTTTAACACAATCGGCCCCAATGTACATAGTCTGCCCCTTCTGTGAAGTGTGAACAAAAAAAAAAAAAAAGGAAAAAAAAAAAGCTTGCCTTTATTCCTTACAGGAAAACAAACACAAAAATCATTCTTTTGTAATAGAATCTGGTATTCTCCACACTGTGGCCTTTTTGAGCAATAGATCTGTAGATATTTCTGGTGTCATTATTTCAAGCCTAATTTTACTTATTTTTTGCAAGACCTTTCCAGAAAATTCTACTGAGTAACTCTTGAAAGTGTATAGTCTGGGGACTGCGCGCAGTGGCTCAAGCCTATAATCCTAGCACTTGGGAGGCAGAGGTGGGTGGATTGCCTGAACTCACAGGTTTGAGGCCAGCCGAAACCACAGCTAAGAAGCCTTGAGCAAGTGCTCTTACCATGCTGGGTTACAATTCGGTTTTATACATACAGAAATTACACATAAACTCATAAACACGGTTCATTTAAAATGAGAGAAAATATAAACAGAAGGGATTAGGGGAATTTAGGCAGGATCCTCACTAGATAGATTCCTATTCTCAGCAGCATCTGGGGAAGAAGAGTGGGTAAAGTTGCTGGTATTATACTATGATTTTTTTCTTCCTGAAATCACCTTAACTTTCTTCTTCCTAAATAGATGCAGTAATCACAGAACTAAGACTATTGCTATGAGTGTTAGAATCAGAGATAATTCGAAAGCAAGAAACTGAAACTCTATTTTTAAACTGTACTGTCATAATGCCTAATGGAATTATGCAATGGTTTGTGTCCCCACTACATGTGGAAAACTGGGGTTATAAGTAAATTTAGCTATACTGCCTGTGTTATAGCTCTGTACCTCTGTAATAATACCCTATACGAATGGAAGTAAAGTGGATGCTCTTGCTAGACTAGTACTGCTGCCAGCAATCTAAACCAGCACTGTGGCTGAATCTAATGTCTCTTCCCAAGGTGGAAAAATGTGGTGATAAATGGGGAGAATGAAAAATTGGAGCTGAGGATAAAATAATGAATAAATGGGATGTGTAATGAGGGAAATCTCAGAGCACATGATGATATGACCTTTAAGCACAATAATACCAGATGCCAGAGAGAGTAACACATACATAGCTGAGACCACTCTTGCTTTTGGAACTTGAGAAGATAAAATAGAAGCCTCCAAACTTTACTGCCCAATCACTGTAGGGATGGAGGTTCAATTCAATCACCAATGGACAATGATTTAATTAATCATGCTAATGTACTGGGACCTCCTTATACTCCTGTGGATGCACAGGGAGTTTCTGGATTAATGAGCACATCAAGTAGCTAGCAGTATTTATTGTTGCATCCTTCATAATAAACTAATAATATAATTATAATTATAGCAAATAAAGTAGCTTCCTATGTTCTGTGAGCTGTTCTAGCAAATTATTTAACCTGGGAGGGGGTAATGGGTACCCCTTATTTACACTGAAGATGGACAGAAGTGTGGATTACTTGATGACTCCTACTTGTAGCTGAATGGAAAGGTCACCCTTCGGGTGATAAACACATAAACAAGAAGGTCTATGGTTAAATCTAGGTAATGTGAAAATCTGCAGATAACTAGCAAGTTTCTTGGGAGGAAAAACCAACACAGCTGGTATCGAAAGTGTTCTCAGGACCAGGCACGGTGGCTCAGGCCTGTCATCCTACCAATCTGGGAGGCCGAGGCAAGTGGATTGCTTGAGTTTGAGACCAACCTGAGCAAAAAGCAAGACCCCGTCGCTACTAAAAACAGAACAAACTGAGGCAAGAGGATAGCTTGAGCCCAAGATTAGAGGTTGCTGTGAGCTATGATGATGCCACAGCACTCCGACCAAGGCTACAGCCTGAGATTCTGTCTCAAAAAAAAGTATTCTCAAGTTCATGAATAAGAAACATTTTTATGCACAAAAATATTAATAACATTAGAATTTAAGGCAAGGCTCAAAAAACATAAAGATGTAAGTCCACTTAATATTTTGACAGTTAATAAATAATTGTTGAGCTGGGCATAGCAGCTTACAGTCCTAATTACTAAGAGAATGGCTTAAGCCCAGATACATCAGGCTAGCTTACTCAACATCCCAAGACTCCATCCCTAAAAAAAAGTTTAAAAAAATTTGCATAAAAATTAGATAAGTATAAATAAAACAGACATTTACACATAAAGTCTTCATGTAATTTAAAACCTTAAACGTTACTTATATTAAATCAAGTAAGAAATACTCATTCAATGTCTGGATTATAACCAAAAAAGTAAGAAATGCAAACAAATTGGTTAGTAACATTCATTCTATGCTTCTTAAATTTTATAAAAAGAATACATATATTTAGGTTTGTTATTCAAAATATATTTATAGAAAAAGTTATAGTACTAAGAATGAGGGTTTGGGAAAATAAAGAAAGGCCTACACAAGCCAATGCTATGCTCCTTGTAAGTAAATCAACAAGATTTTCATCTAAGTTACTGGACAACAACCAAATACTGTCAGAAATTAGACTGAAGAATTCTTTAAAAACAAACTGCCTGGCACGGTTGTAGCTCTCTATTGGAGTGCAATCTCTAATCTACACATGGATCCAAGTATAAAACTCTGCAGACTTACTAACAGCACATTGAAAATGACCAAAGAGAGTCATTGAACATGATGATGGAATTTCAGAATAAGCATTAACAAAGAACAAAACATTAAAAAATATTATCTCAATTTCAAATATCATCTCAAATTTCAACTACGACAAAATAATATATTACAGAGATTATTAGTAAAAGGTTTGGGGGGGGTTTGAGACAAGAGTCTCAAGCTATTGCGCTACATAGAGTGCTGTAACGTCACAGCTCACAGCAACCTCAAACTCTTGGGCTCAAGTGATTCTTTTGCTTCAGCCTCCCAAGTAGCTGGGACTATAGGTGACTGCCACAATGCCGGTTATTTTTTTGTTGCAGTTGTCACTGTTGTTTTAGCTGGCCCAGGCAGGTTTGAACCCGCCAGCCTCAGTGTATGCATCTGGCATCCTACTCACAGAGCTATGTGCACCGCCCAAAAGTAAGTTTTAACAAAAAAGCCATGGTAAATACTAGAGCTGCAAAATCCAGTAACTAAAAGGAAATATTCATTGGATGAGCCTAACAACAGTAGAGTTTGAAAATGACTAATGATAGATATTCAACTTGATGATGGAATTTCAGAATGAGAAGTAGAAAGAAAAACTAGCCCCTGGATGCTAAAAGTAAGAAAAGAAAATTTCAGCTAGTGACTACTGGATTGGGGAGAGAGTTGAGAGTCTAAATCAAACTGTTTTGTTACAAAGAATGTAACATTAAAAATATTCTTTTTGACAATATCTAACACCTTACCAAATTTTGTGAAATGTGTCAATTTACGGAGCCACAAAGACCAATAAACCCTAACTGGGGCAGAAATAAACTATGGAATGCAGATCATTATCATAGTGCTAAAATAACAAAGACAGAGAAAGGATTTTAAAAGTAGACAAAGAATAATCAGCATACGACTAATTGAATTAGAGCTGACTTCTCATCATAAGAGAATATAATTTTTAAGTTTTGATACAAAATATTCTTCTTCTATAAATTCTACATCCAGGGACACTATCTTTGTGAAGGTGAAATCAGATATGTACAGATAAACAAAACCAGAAGAGTTTGATCATCTATAGTTCTAAATTATAAAAATGCTAAAAATAATTCTCCACACTTAAAGAAAGTGACAGTAGGCCAGGTGTAGTGACTCATGCCTGTAATCCTAGCACTCTGGGAGGCTGAGGTGGGTGGACTGCTTGAGCTCACAAGTTCAAAACCATTCTGAGTCAGAGTGAGACCCTGTCTCCAAAAATAGCCAGGTGATGTGGCAGGTGCCTGTAGTCCCAGGTTCTCGGGAAGCTGAGGCAAGAGAATTGCTTGAGCCCAAGAGTTTTAGGTGACTGTGAGCTATGATGCAAGGGCACTGTACTGAGGATGACAAAGTGAGACTCCATCTCAAAGAAAAAAAAATCAGTTAACATGTGTTGCCAAGGGTGTGAAGCCAAGGGAACCCTTGTACATTGTTGGCAGGAATATAAATTAGTTCAGACACTATGATAAACAGTATGGACGTTTCTAAGATTAAAAATAGAACTGCCATATGATTTAACAGTCTTATTTCTGTGTATATTTCCAAGAGAATGAACATCAGTACCTTGAGGAACTACCTTTGATTCCCATGTTCACTGAAGCCTTATTCATAATGACCAAAACACAGAAACAACCCAAATGCTCATCAATATATAAATGAATAAATGTTTTATATACATATAATAATTACTCAGCCTTTAAAAGAAATAAAAATCAAGTCATTGTTGACAACATAGATGTAAATAAGCTATAGAAAATAAGCCAGACATGAAAGAAGTACTATAGGATCCCACTTATATCATGGCACTAATAGGGAAAGTTCCAAACACCAGATTCAAAGGCTGGCTAAAAGGAACTAGAAAACAGGCAATCAGGGAGGTGTTGGTCAAAGGATACAAAGTTTCTTTAGGAAATGTGAATAAGCCCAAGATACCTACTATACAGCACATTGTATGTAGTTAATAATAGTGCATTATATACATAAAATTTTGTTGAGGGTAGATCTTAAGTGAAATGGTCTTTTCACAAAAAAAGAGGATAAATTAGAAGGAAATTGTTGGAGGTAATAACTAGACATATAAAGTAGAGAAAGAAAATAAAAAATGCCAGTAACACTTAGAAAAGACTAATAAAACTTACAAACCCTTCCCTAGATTAACTGGGAAATAATAAAAAAAGAATCAAACACAAAAATTATAAATGAAAAAGGTGATAATACATTGATGCCACAAAAATAAACAGAATTATAAAAGAATAAAATGATATGCAGAATAATTCTGTATACAGCAACTGTTTACTAAAAATTGGAAAAAAAAACCAATAAATTACTTGAAACAGGCTACCATAATGAATCATGAAGTACTAAAAAAATTAAACTTAACTGGAGCTTGAATCCATAATCCAAAAGCTCTCCAAAAAGAAAATCTCAGGTTCAGATGACCTCACTGGAGAATTTCAAGAGAAATTAACATCAATCAATGCTCCTCAAATTATCCCAAAGAATTGAATAGGAACATTTCCAGTCTCATTTTTTCAGGTGAGCATTACCTTCATATCATATGTAAGAACCTTTCATAATAAAAATATTTAGCCAACTAGAAATATATGGAAAAAACTTCAATCTAAAAAAGTCCATATATAAAAAGTACACAACTAACATTATACTGAAAGTTGGGAAAAAAGCTATATGAATTCTATAGCAGAGGAGTGTGGTCAACATGACTGCTTGCCAGATGTGAAAAATTGATGGGATATCTCACCATCTCGGGGATCTGCTAAGATATCTGGGTGAATGTGCAAACATACCCATCTCTGCCTTTAAGAAAACAGGTGAGGCTCAGCACCCATAGCACAGTGGTTATGATGCCAGCCACATACACCAAGGGTAGTGGGTTCAAACCCAGCCCAGGCCAGCTAAACAACAATGACAACTACAACAAAAAATAGCTGGGCGTTGTGGCAGGCACCTGTAGTCCCAGCTACTTGGGAAGCTGAAGCAAGAGAATCGCTTAAGCCCAAGTGTTGGAGGTTGCTGTGAGCTGTGATGCCACGCACTCTACCCAAGGAGACAACTTGAGACTCTGTCTCAAAAAAAAGAAAAAAAAAAGAAAGAAAGAAAGAAAATAGATGAGAAAAATGAAGAAAGGAATTTTCAAATAGAATTTAGGGAAAATATAAAGGACAAGATTTCCTGAATTTCATATAGTAGTTTCTCATCCCCAGTTGTTCCCACAAAAAAACCTTTACAAAGTGAAAAAAGAATTGGCCCCAATAATCAAAGTCAGTGTTTTTGTAAACAACATAAGTTGATATAGAGATGTTCAGCATTCTTAAAGAATCAGGGTGTGCTTAATAGATAGTCCCAGTTCAACAATAAGGATTCTAACAATAAGAATTCCAACAATAAGGATTATTTTTGTTGTTGTTGCAGTTTTTGGCCAGGGCTGGGTTTGAACCCACCACCTCCAGTATATGGGGATGGTGCCCTACTCCTTGAGCCACAGGTGCCACCTGGAAAGCCTACACTTATTAAAGATGTGATTACATCCAATCATTTCCTGTATCAAAAGGCTAACGTCAAAAATATGAAAAGGAGGCCACTGGATCCATATCTTACTATCAGAAAAACACATGTGGAGAATGTGAGTCAACTGTAAGATCAATCTATTTTTTAAAGAAAAAGATCATCAACTCAGAATAGTGACAGGTCAAAGAGCAGAATGAAGTGGCATGAAGTATATCTCCCAGAATCCAGGACTAGGTGGTAATCAAAGCATGGAAGGAGGAGCCCAAGGAAAATAACCAACTGCCCAGACCAGTGCCTTCATCATGCCTCCTAAGTCCCACCATCCTGTCCAGGGAAGCGCCAAACAGTGTCAGTCTCCTCAGTGTGTGATGGGTGTGTGGAGGAGCAGATGATAGCCCACTAGGGCTTGATTTGGTTGGTCTATCTTGGTGGCACAATAGGGAAAGATTTCTGGGGTGATCAAGAGAAACACAGTAGGCTCTCTGCCTGTAGCTCAGCAGTTAGAGTACTGGCCACATGCAATGGGGCTGGTGGGTTCAAACCCAGGTCAAGTCTGCTAAACAAACAAATAAACAAAAAAAAATAGCTAGCACTGTGGCAGGCACCTGTAGTCCCAGCTACTAGGGAGGCTGAGGCAAGAGAAGGCTACTGTGAGCTGTGACGCCATGGCCCTCTATCAAGGGCGACATAGTGAGATTCTGTCTCAAAAAAAAAAAAAAAGTAAAATTTGCATGTAGGAGAAATAGAAATAATGTGTAGTCAGAGGCCAAAGTGTGGATTACTAAAGACTAATTACCATTTTCTTATTGTGAGTTGGAGTCAAGGCTGGTATTAGTGATGGGCTGACTGAGATAATGTGGTATAAGAGATGTTTTGGGCCTTCTGAGGGCAAAATAGAAGCCTTGCAGCTTCTGTGTAGGCCTCTTGGAAAGCTGCTCTGGGAGAAGTTGTACAAACCATATGTAAATAGGGAGTGTTTAGGTTTTGATTATTACAAAATACAGAATATTACAAAATACAGATATTACAAAATACAGAAATGAAACATATTTTACATTAAATACTAGCTCTCAAGCTATAATTGTTAATATTAACTTCTCAGTTAATATTGCACTTTTTGTTCTTCACTGACTATAAGTGTGAACTACAGCTGTAGTCCATAAACATAGTTATGACTGATGCACACATCCATTTTTCCTTTTACATCATTAAGTGATCACCTAAAAGAGCACAAGAATTGATGCAAACTGTAAAAAAGTTTGAGAAGTCCTTTTTTTTCTTTTTTTATAAGACAGCCTCAAGCTGTCTCCCTGGATAGAGTGCTATAGCATCACAGCTCACAGCAACCTCCAACTTCTGGGCTCAAGAGATTCTCCTCCCTCCACCTCCCAAGTAGCTGGGACTACAGGTGCCCGCCACAACACCCAGCTATTTTTTTTTTGGTTGCAGCCACCGTTGTTGTTTGGTGGGCCCTGGCTGGATTCAAACCTGCCAGTTCTGGTGTATGTGGCTGGCGCCTAAGCCACTTGAGCCACAGGAGCCCAGCCTGAAAAGTCTTTTTTTAACTGTAAATATAAAATAGTAAATTAACAAAACCCACAGAAAAAAAATCACTTATGTAAATTTATATAAATAAAAGGTACTAACTACAAAAATATTATTTTTATCCTTTCCATTTTTCTTATTAGACCTTGTTCAAACCTGTCCCAGTAACTCCTGAATCCTTTCTCTCCATGGACACCAAAGGATGTCACCACACGTGTTGAATAGATCCACAGTTCCCAAGGCATTAAACCTCATCAATGAGTACACATGTCCTTCAGGTTTTGCCAGGAGTGACATTTCCAATGTAACAAAATTATCCTGTGTGTCTGTGAGCACTAACAGCTCCTCCCCTTACATGGGCACTCATAAGCTGATGTTACAACAAATAAAAAGAATAAACAATCAAAAGTAGCAGGAGTGAACACCAGATGCCAGTAGACGAGGGAGATGAAGGAGTCCAGACAAAAGTTCAACTGTGATGCTTGGGACACACTTGTTGGTTGGCAGTGATACTACGCATAAGCAAAGAGAGGAGGGTGTGCTTTCCATTTTGGATTTATTGAGCTGGAGATTGCTTTTGGATAGCTCCAAAGAAGCATTCGACAGAGAATTAAACTTATGGTCAAAAATTGGGTAATAGGCACAAGACAGAATGAGAAGTATTAACCACAGAAGGGAAAATGCATCATGAGAATTTCAGAGCGAGAAGAATGGGGTCCAGGATGGAGCACTTGGATAGGTCGAAGAACAGAAGAAAGGAGAATTCAGGGAATCAGAGAAGAAAGTATCAGTGAGGTCATGGCAGAAACTAAGAGTGAAATTACAGAGAAGGTCATGGAAAATAATGTCAAATATAGCAGAAGACTCAAGTTTAAGGCAGAGATTAAAGTATAGCCATTGTGTTTAAATATAAGTTTATGTTATTGGCAGACATTTGAGGAATTGAACTAAGGCTACTCTAACTGGGTTAAAATGCAAATAAGCACTGGTAATATTTGTCAGAAAACAGAACCTTCATCATACTGTTGTATAACCAAGTCTATATATAACCTTAAGGACCTCTGGTCAACTCAATCCTGGGATATTCCAGGGGCTTTTTTTCTTTGTTTACTTGTTTTTGAGACAGAGTCTCACTTTGTCACCCTCAGTAGAGTACTGTTTCGCCATAGCTCACAGCAACCTCAAATTCCTTGGTACAAGTGATCCTCTTGCCTTGGCCTCCCAAGTAGCTGGGACTACCGGTGCCTGCCACAACACTGGGCTATTTTTTTAGAGACAGGGTCTCCCTCTTGCTCAGGCGGGTCTCAAACCTGTGAGCTCAGGCAATCTACCAGCCTCCCAGAGTGCTAGGATTACGGGTGTGAGCCACCTGCTTAAATATTCCAGGTTTTATCCATGAATCAAATACAATCTTCCTAAAGCTGTCTGAGACTACACTATTCTACCAACTCCAGAAAAACATCATTATGTGAATTTTGTGTTAGCACTAGGTAACTCTCTCCATTACTAAATGCTGAAAGTGTTTACTTCCAGATTGGTCATAAAAAAACTTTACATGATGGGGCAGTGCCTGTAGCTCAAAGGGGTAGGGCACTAGCCCCATATGCCAGAGGTGGTGGGTTGAAACCCAGCCCTGGCCAAAAAAAAAAAAAAAAAGAACTGCAAAAAAAAAACAAAAAAACTTTACATCATCATCATCTCTGTAATAAATATGTCTGACTTTTTGTCATGGCATCAAAAATACCAAAGACAAATCTGCAGTTAACTTCAATCACGCTAAGATCTTACAAACCTGCTTATGTTACCATATCTCTTTTAACTTATATACATTTCCCTGAGGGTAAGCTTTAGAAATTTCGAACTCTTCCACTTTAACTTAGGGATCCCATGAAGCTTATAAAATACAACATAAAACAAAGTGAAGAATAAATAAACAAACAACTCACCAGAGATTTTTTCATCTTTTCCTACTCTAGGAAATACACACAGAATTCTGCAAGCATTCGTTGAACAGAAGGTCAAAAGAATGAAGTCACGGAAGAATTGGCCTTACTTCCTCCTCGATTCTCCCATTCAAACCACTCTACACGTTAGCTGAAAGAGACCAACAACATTAGCCGCCATGTAAGAGAATAGTCACTTTTGCAAGAAATGACAACAAAGATCCCACTGAAGATGTACCCACAAGTACATTAACAGGTAACAATTTGACATACATTTATTTTTGAGTTAATGAAAAAACATATTAGCAAACTGATTTAGCAGTAATTCATGTTCCTGAAAGAAATACTAATTTAGGCTCGGCACCTGTAGCACAGCCATTTCGGTGCTACATACACCCAGGCTAGCGGGCCTGCTAAACAACAATGGCAACAACAACAAAAACAAAAAATAGCTGGGCACTGTGGCGGGCACCTGTAGTCCCAGCTACTTGGGAGGTTGAGGCAACAGAATTGCGTAAGCCCAAAAGTTTGAGGTTGCTGTGAGCCACAGCACTCTACCAAGGATGACATAGTGGGACTCTGTCTCAAAAAAAAGAAAAACAAAGAAATAATAATTTTGGCTCGGCGCCTGTGGCTCAATAGGCTAAGGCGCCAGTCACGTACACCTAAGGTGGCGGGTTGGAATCCCCAGCCCGGGCCCGCCAAACAACAATGATGGCTAGAACCAAAAAAATGGCCGGGCGTTGTGGCGGGTGCCTGTGGTCCCAGCTACTTGGGAGGCTGAGGCAGGAGACTCGCTTGAGCCCAAGAGTTAGAGGTTGCTATGAGCTGTGATGTCATAGCACTCTACCCAGGGGGATAGCTTGAGGCTCTGTCTCAAAAATAAAAAATAAAATAAAATAATAAATAAATAAATAAATAATAATTTATATCAAAGAATTAAACATTATATCTTCACTAAAGTTTATGTTATAGAAATACACTCTGGCCATATATTAATATGGGGGTACCATATAGGACTTTATGGTTCCATTACCACACCTCTAACTTTTATAAACCTAAGTTTCAAAAAATGTATGCATGTTATAATCCAACATTTTTCACTCACAGTTATATATAAAGAAAAGTATATAACGTATATATATATATATATATATATTTTTTTTTTTTTTTACGAGACAGAGTCTCACTTTATTGCCATCAGTAGACTAACATAAAGTCACAGCTTACAGCAAATTCCAGCTCTTGGGCTTAGGCAATTCTCTTGCCTCAGACTCCCTAGTAGCTGGGACTACAGGTGCCTACTACAACGCCAGGCTATTTTTTTTGTTGCAGTTTGGCCAGGGCTGGGTTCGAACCCACCACCCTCAGTTCATGGGGCTGGCGCCCTACTGACTGAGCCACAGGCACTATCCAATGTGCATTTTGTTGTTGTTATTATTGTATACTGTCCCAGTTATGGCTCCAAATGACACATTTCCAAGTATCTACACACTATTATAGTCCCCTCTGACAATAATCTGGAGTTTGCCATTTGGCTAAGAGGACACAGTAAAGGTGATGCAAACATAGCTTGAAAAGTACTTGCCCACTGATGTTTGCTTCTTAGACACAGCCACAGTATGAAGAAGCTTGGCGCTAATAAGTTGAATACAAAAGGCCTATCCAAGTTTCAGCAGGAACCTCCAAACTTCTAAGTGCAGTCATCCTAAACCAACCAGCTTCAGGCAAAACACCAAGTGACTAAAGACTCATTTGTCATCCCAAACACCACCATGGTGTAATTTCCCAACTGAGGTCAGCACAAATACTGATTTATAAAAATCCAACAAGAAAAGGATTCTAGCATTCTGTACATCTAAGCTGCAGAATTCAAAAATATGTATAAAGTTTGTTTTACAACATAAGATTATTCTGTCACTCATATGCAGACATTTTTGTTTTATTTACATTTTACTGGCTCACACAAGTGTATTTGAGTCTCAATTTTCCCATTTTAAACAATGTAAAATAAGTTCTTTATATTTCCCTGAAGAATTTATGACTTTTCAGAAGTGATTACTGACATAAAGTGGATAATACTACTGTAATTAGCCTCTGTAATTACAGTCCTGTAATCCGCCTCTGTAATTACAGTCCTGTAATCCCCAGAAAATGCTGGAAATAAAAAGGGACTGGGAACCAGCAGTGCCTGTGGCTCAAAGGAGTAGGGTTCCCGCCCCATATGCTGGAGGTGGCGGGTTCAAACCCAGCCCGGCCAAAAAAAAAAAAAGACAAAAAGGGACAGGGATGTTTAAGACACGTATTGCAAAGCACTGGGGATTCTATGTAGTATTATAAACAGATTTCACTGACACAAAAATATCATTAATAAACTAAACAACTGTTAGGAATTAACTGTGGCAAAATGAGTAACAGTAGCCAAGATATCAAGAATTTTATGTCTACATATAATGTGAGTCTAGGTAACTCATTTATTTCTTCACATCGAAACATTTCAACTACTTTATAAAGTAGAAATACCTTGGAAAGACCTTCATGATCTATCAGAAAGATCAGGATTGAGACAGCATCAAACTATCTCTAGATGACAAATTCAGTGGTACCCAGATTCTGGAAACATCCCATGAGGGAAGTTTAAGGTAATCTTTACAGAGTAACACAGACAGATTATTTCATACATGGCAGGATACTCTAGCACCGCAGACCACACATCGCCTAGAAGTAATATTTGGTAGGCCCTTTTCTATCCTCGGCCCTGCTCACCTCTCCCTTCTGAAAGTTGCCCCAAATCTTCCAACATAGCTTCCCAAGGAGATAATGTTCGCCAATCTTCCTCACTTCGGTAGCATCACTAATTGCTTGGCTCATAAAAAGTTAAATTCTCCCTTTTCAGGGACAATATTTGCGTCTTCTCGGAAGTGGTAGTGAATGCGTTCAGGTCAGAAAGGTTTGGTGCCCCTGGAACCCCACCCTCGCCTTCCCGCAGCAAAGTCTTTAGACAAAGCGATAAGCCGACCGCTCAGCGCAGCTCAAGTCGCTTGGTTCCAGGCCCTGGCCCAGGTCCGCAGCTCCAACCTGCTCGCGAGGCCTGGTCCACCTCAGATCCATCTGCGTTTCTGCTGCCAACAAGTGGGGAACACCCGTGCCAGCCCCTAGGCTCCCCAGACGCCCACCAGTTCCTCTCTTACCTTGCGTCAACCAGGGATTCAGAACCCCAGCGCTGACCTTCCGAGCAAGAGCAGGGAAGACCACGCCCAGAACTTCGGGGCTGAATGGCGGGAGAGGGCGCAGCCGCACTTGTGCAAAAGGAACTCTATCCTTCCCAAGCTGTCTTGATGACGGCCTCAGAGCCTTAGACTGCATTTCCCACAAGGCTCCGCGGTCTTCCCTTACACACCAAAAGAGGAAGTTCTGTTTACTTCCGGGGAATCCGTCAGTCTGCGGTGGACCAGCATATGAGATACCGCGGCTTCTTTGTATCCACCGTTGGACCAGGATACGAGATACCAGGGCTGCTTTCTATCCAAGTGACGACGTGGAATTCGGCTTCTCTACTAAGTCTTGGATTGACAGATGAGACATTGTAGGACTACGGAAAATTAGAACGTGGGCAAAACAGACGAGCATATCGAGGTTAATAATCAGGTTTAATTTGTTTTACTTCAGTTAGTTAAAAGTGTTTAGTTTGGCTCGGCGCCTGTGGCTCAAGTGGCTGGGGCGCCAGCCACATACAGCTTAGGTTTGAATCCAGCCCGGGCACTCCAGGCAACAATGATGGCTGCAACCAAAAAAAAAAAAAATAGCCAAGCGTTGTGGCGGGCGCCTGTGGTCCCAGCTGCCTGGGAGGCTGAGGCAGGAGACTCGCTTGAGCCCAGGAGTTGGAGGTTGCTGTGAGCTGTGATGCCACGGCACTCTACCGAGGGGGATAGCTTGAGGCTCTGTCTCAAAAAAAAAAAAGTGTTTAGTTTAGGAACACGACTGTGTTATACAGATACATTCTAAACCTTGAATAAACACACCTTTATTGTACTTTAAACTCGTTAACAAACAAGGTAACGCTCTTAGATCCCACAAGATGATATTTGTTTTCTCCCACTAAACTAATTTGGGCATCTTCAATGGATTATGTTATGCAGTTGGAAACGCTACCCTAGCGTATATAGTGAGATAAAATTTGAGAGCCATAGGGTTGGTGTATTTCACAAGCTTTTGCCAGTGTACACTTAGAATGTCTCATAATTGTTTTCCCCCAAACTCCCACGTTCCGTAAAGCCATCTATATATTTATGAAGTCTTTAATGTTTTAATTTTGTTTTTATATGTTGTGAAAGTTATTTATTTTTTATTTTGAATATGTGAAATAGACGCGAATTTTGCCTTTCTTTCCCTGTTTATGGTGTACACTAGGCAAAGCGTTTCTTACAGGCAGGAGTTTCTCAGAACTCCTACTCCCAGTGCTGATCCTTCAGAAACAAAAATTTCTGGCTTAAATTGTGGGGCTGTTTTGGTTATCAGTGTGTTTTGGAATCTGGCTAATGGGGGACTGAACTTTGTATGAGGGTTAATAAGGGTGTAAGGTGACCAGATTTTAACATTGGTAAAGCGGGACACCATTGGAAGGGGCGGGTTCTTAATTTCATAGAACACAAAAATAGTATTGTAATATATTTTTAAAAATTTCAACATAAGTACAATTTACAAATATAATACATTAAAATATGTATAGTATTATTTTATTCTTTGGCGTATTTCTCATTTGAGTGAATTTTTTTAGTAGATTGCCGTCATTGTTTAAAAGGTCATGAAATTTTTCACAAGAATTTGTTAAATTATATTTCACACATAAAATGGCTTTCAAAGTCTCAACTCTTAATTGTGATTTTTTCTGATGTCCACACTTTATTTACTGTAGAAAAAAACACGTTCAGTCACAGCATTAGTTCCTGGTAAGAATAGCGCGTATCCCACAATTTTTAGTGCATTATTGTATGGAACATGGTTTGTTTCAAAGTGATGAAATATTTCTAACCATTTGTTCTCTATTGTGATTTTTGCTGATGCCCAAGATTTAACCTTTTTCTAATCAATATATATTTTTAATAATGATACCTTGTAAGTCGTGTCACTTTCAAGGCTGGCACTAGACCTTTTGCCACCACTATAAAATATAAATAATACGAGTACTATCTGCTAAATTCATTAAATAAATAAATTATTTACCTAAATTATCTGAATAGCTGATTTGTTCACATCACTTGTTTAACTAGCACTAGCATGCAGTATCATGTGTATCATCTGAGAGACAGTTACAAAATGTTTTCGAGGTTGCCAATGCCAAAAAATGCCATTGTT
>CAUYQV010147545.1:0-17759 GCA_963574575.1 Galagoides demidoff | reverse complement strand
GGACCACAGGCGCCCACCACAACGCCCGGCCATTTTTTGGTTGCAGCCATCATTGTTGTTTGGCGGGCCCGGGCTGGGGATTCAAACCCGCCACCTTAGGTGTACGTGGCTGGCGCCTTAGCCGATTGAGCCACAGGCGCTGAGCCACAGTGGTAAATATTAAGACACGGTTCACCATGTTCCACCCTGCCAAGTTATGGACACAGCACAGTATGGGAGATAAGGCTTGTACACAGCTGCTGTCATGTACTTGATGAGCGCATGTCTTCAAGTACAAGGAGAGAGCTAAGTTTGAAGGAAGGCCTCCTGGGAGAGGTGGCATTGGAACGAAGTCTTTAAGAGTTAGCATTTTGGCAGGTGGAGATTCAGAAAGCAGATGAACTTCATTGGATGCAAGGTCCTGTTGAAGAGTCAAGATGGTCAGGCACGTAACTGAGAGGTAGTGGGAGCAGGGGAGAATTCCCAAATGGGGCAGCAATGCTACCAGAATTGTGCTCCAGGAGGAAGAGTAGAAGATAAACTGAGTGCAGAGACTGCTGGCGTTGGGACTACCAGGTAGGAGGGTTTGACCCTGGTTGGGGTGAGATGAAAAGGGGACCCAGAGAAAGTTGTATTGAAAACAAGAGAGACCAACATGAAGGGCATGGCACAGTGGAATCAGTAAGGCTTGACTTGATCGCGTTTGTTGGAGAAGAATAAGATAGAAGGACAGATATCGGGAAGAATGATGCTGAGGACTGAAATAAAGGATGAAAGGATGTATTTCTGGCTTCATTCTGTCCTAGGAGAGGCCCCGACACAAACCAGTGCTGCTGCCTCCCTGACAGCACCAAGCATCAGGACTTCCGTGTCTCCTGTTTGGCTGCCAGGTCTTTGCCCTGACTTCTGCTTCTTCAGCTGCCTGTGCTGCCCCACCTGTTCGCCTGATACCTTAGTGCCTCCCTGCTGGGTCCTTGGTCACCCACTCTGCTGGCAGTGCCTCCGTTGCAGCTGGCCCTGCCTCGTTTGGCATCTCTTACATTGGCTTCACACTAGAAAGATCAGAAAAGATTCTTTCTTTCCCTTGAGCTCTAGTTGGCATCCACAATTTTAAAAAAAGTTCCGTGTTGTATAAAGGAGCATTGATGAGAGGGTCTGTTAATCCACATGTATGTGTCCTTTTTTTTTGAGACAAGTTCTCACTGTGCTGCCTGGGCTAGAGTGCAGTGGCATCGTCTTAGCTCACTGCAACTTCAAACCCCTGCGGTCAGGCAGTCCTCCTGCCTCAGCCTCTCTAGTAGCTGGGACTATAGGTGAGTGTCACCACCACACCCGGCTAATTGCAGAGATAGGGTCTTTTTTTTTTTTTTTTTTTTTTTTGAGAGAAAGTCTCACTCTGTTGCCCAGGCTAGAGTGTCATGGTGTCATAGCTCACAGCAACCTCAAACTCCTGGGTTCAAGAGATCCTCTTGCCTCAGCCTCCCACGCAGCTGGCACTACAGACACCCTCCACAATTTTCTATTCTTTTAGTAGAGACAGGGGTCTCACTCTTGCTCATGGTGCTCTCAAACTCCTGAGCTCAAGCAATCCACCTGCCTGGGCCTCCCAGAGGGCTAGGATTCCAGGTATAAGCCACCACACCTGGCGTTTTATAAAAATTAAAACATGGGACTCTACCTTCGGATTTTTCGCAGGGGGAATATTAAAATGCTTTTTGTTTTGTTCTGGAGAGACCAGAAGAGCAGAGGAGGAGAGGAGGTGTGGCGGGTGGGTGCATTTGCCTTGTCAGCAGCCTCTGCAGTGTCAGGTCAATTACATCAGCACTTGGTCTGCACCAGAAAAAAGGGAATGATTCTGCCTCCTGGGAATGTCAGAAAGACCTGATAATTATATTTGGCAAAGCCATGAGGAGTGGTTCTATAATGTCATTGCTAAGAATTACCCTTTTAATAGCATTTCTGGATGTCTGAGCTTTTCAAATGAATGACACTTCTTTTCTGCTGTGGCTTCCCTTTCTGCTGGACGGGTTCCCAGCTGTCCTCTTGTTCTTTCTGGCTTCCTTGCTTTGGTATCAGTTCTTGTTTTCTCTTCTGTTGTCCTCTTTCCCAGCCCCGTTTGTCCAACCCCTCCTGTACTCACAACAGCTTCCACTCTCCCTGTTTAGAGGTGGAGGCATGTGAGAATGTGTGTGAGGGGTTGGACAGCTTATTCAACATCTGGCAACAACAAGGTAAAGAGTAGCCTTAGACTAACCAAGCTATTGATGACTTGTCTCCATGGTGCAGCTGCTACTTTCGTGCTGGTTGGACTCAGAAATCATGGGAAAGGTCATTTAAAAAAATGTTCCATGTTGTATGAAGGAGCATTGAGAGGGGCTGTTAATCCATCTGTATGCTTATCATGCTCCCCCTTTTTGTTTTTGAGACAAGATCTCACTCTGTTGCTTGGGCTAGAGTGCAGTAGCATCATCATAGCTCACTGCAACTTCAAACTCCAACAAATTTTTTTCCTAATTTAGGTATATTATGCCCTTCAGCACAATTACTAATCTCTGTCTCAGTTTCTCCATCTGTGAAAGTGGTGTAATACTTATCTACCTCCCTTTGAATGTTGGGAAGATTAGTACAAGTTAGCAGAACAATTTTAAAATAAAGAATGTTAAGCATTTTAACATTATTGTTGTCTTAGGGATACAGATGCCCTCCTGTAGAGATGCCAGCTTGTAAGGATACATTTCTGGGATAAGGAAAGGATCCCAGGTGTACCATGGGTTAGAAAGGCCTGTTTATAAAATTTTCATAACAAACACAAGCGTGTGATTATTTTCTTTATGAAAAATTTCAATATGGCATTTCTTTAAATAGCCCTTCAGTGCATTTAGAATGAGATTCAATTTATAGAAGTGTGATTTATGTAAGATTTTAAAAGAACACATATATTGAACCTGTGTTACCCAGTGTAATTGTTGGATTTTCTAGCTGATTATTAACCTAACTGTGCAGTTTATCATCATTAGGTGGAAAATTTCAGTTTCCACATTATGTAGATGCCCAGATTGTATGTGAAGGTTCTCTCACTGTTGGCTCTGATTAGAATGGACAGAATGGTGACCTTGTTACGTCTGAATGAGAGGCTCTGAAGCTCTAGTTCCACTTGTAAAATGCCCTTACAGCACAGCAGTTTAGGGGGGAGACTAACCATGTATGCTCACCAAGGGGCTGGGGGCAGGGAGTCTCTATCCATAAACCTGGGGTCTCTTTTGTAACTCCAGTGATTGCTGAGATATTTATCTAGATTTTTGTCTGAGTTTTCTATTCTATGTGTCTGGGGGAGAAAATTTCAAGTCCTGTTGCTCAAGAAATTAATATTTTAAAATCAAAAGGATACTTGTTATAGTGGAAATACTATACGTTGCAGTGGAAGGCAAGGCTCCAGTTCCTTTTCTGTCCCTCATCTGGTTCAGCTTCCAGCAAAACCAAGAAGGAAACTCAGAGGCTGGTGTTGGTGAGATCCATATGGATCTAGATTCTTGCCCTGAGTCTCCAAAGAGTTTCTTGGAATAAGCTAGTATTAGACTTTACACTCTGTAGAATCTATAGGACAGCCATTGTGAAACCCACTGGGGGTGTGGGGTGGCAGGGGAGAGCAGCTCTCCTGTGGTCACTTGGAGTCCCAGGCAGAAGGGGCAGAAACTATCCAGAGGAAGCTCTCTTCTCAGGGCAGAAGTACAAGAGGACAAGCCCAGCTGCAGAAGGACATTGTAAGTTTCAGTGTTTATCTGCTGACATCTCTTTGGCCAAAGCATGGAGTTCAGAGTTAAGCAAAGGGAACTAGATTCTTCCTAAGAAGGTGAAAAGAGGAGGTAAATATTTTGGGCCAATAATCTACTCTATCACAGTATCACAAGTGGGAAGGGAACTAGTGGGGCACCAAGGAGTGGAGATTATATTATAAATCAAGGAATAGGAAACATAGGGGAAAAATGGATCCCTGTTCTTCACCCACTAAGATACTTTTTTTTTTGGGACAGAGTCTCACTTTGTCACCCTTGGTAGAGTATGCCTTGGAGTCTGAGCTCACAGCAACCTCAAACTCTTGGGTTCAAGTGATCCTCTTGCCTCAGCTTTCCAAGTAACTGAGATTACAGGTGCCTGCTACAACGCCTGGCTATTTTTTAGAGATGGGGGTCTTGCTCTGGCTTAGGCTGGTCTTGAGCCTGTGAGCTCAGGCAATCCACCTGCCTCAGCCTCCCAAGTGCTGGGATTACAGGCACAAGCCACCACGCCAAGATACTTCTTTACTTCTTTCCTTCTTCTCAAATATATATATATATATTTTTTTTTTTTGGTTAGGGAAAGCTTTAAAATGGTGATAATTATATCTTTCATAAGATTTTTTTTTTTTTTGAGACGGAGCCTCAAGCTATCCCCCTGGGTAGAGTGCCATGGCATCACAGCTCATAGCAACCTCCCAACTCCTGGGCTCAAGCGAGTCTCCTGCCTCCACCTCCCAAGTAGCTGGGACCACAGGCGCCCACCACAACACCTGGCTATTTTTTTTTTTTTTGGTTGCAGCCATCATTGTTGTTTGGTGGGCCCGGGCTGGGGATTTGAACCCGCCACCTTAGGTGTATGTGGCTGGTGCCCTAGCCGCTTGAGCCACAGGTGCCGAGCTGTAAGATTGTTGAATTAAATGAGTAATATATATTATTTGGAATAGAATGCCCAGCATATAATAAACAGCATAAGTTTTAGCTATTATTTTTTTCTCAAGATCATATGGTTTCTACATGGGGGTGATGAGATTTGAACTCAAGTGATCTAGCTCCAGAGTTCATGCTTTTTTTTTTTTTTTTGAGACAGAGCCTCAAGCTATCCCCCTGGGTAGAGTGCCATGGCATCAGAGCTCATAGCAACCTCCAACTCCTGGGCTCAAGCAAGTCTCCTGCCTCCGCCTCCCAAGCAGCTGGGACCACAGGCGCCCACCACAACGCCTGGCTATTTTTTGGTTGCAGCCATCATTGTTGTTTTGGCGGGCCCGGGCTGGGGATTCGAACCCGCCACCTTAGGTGTACGTGGCTGGCGTCTTAGCCGATTGAGCCACAGGCGCCGAGCCCAGAGTTCATGCTTTTAAGAATCACAATACACAGTCTTTGTATTCAGAGTCCGGGTCCACATCTTAGCTTTGCAAAGAATATGACCTGAGTATTAGACCATCATCTGCCAAATACCTATTTCCCATGATTGGTGTGATTACATGAGAATATAAATATAGGAGAGCCTTGTTTGTGAACTGTAATATTAAAAACAAAACAAAAATCCCTAACTCTCTCTTCTGATCTTTTGTGTTACAAGTGTCTGAAATTATCTCTTCTCCCTTCACAAAACCCCATCTTAATTTCTTTCCAGCCTCCCCATTCTCTGTGATACTCCCTGAATGTAATCCCCAGGCTTTCCGTTTCAGAGCCAGGTTCTGGGAAATTCCTTCTGTGGACCCCTCTACCTGGAGTGCTCTCAGCCTTGCTGTAGTCCCTTCCCATCACCTGTGGTGCTGAAGTATCCCCGTTCTTCAAGGTCAGTGAATACTAGGACTCATTCATGGAAGCTGAGCTCTGGTCCCAGCTTCGTGGGTAACTCATTTGTGATTGTGTGCAAGTACTATATGTCTCTGGATATTAATTTCCTTGTTTGTAAAATAATGGTATTGGAGAAGAGGAGCTCTAAATTCCCTTCTCATGTTCTAATTAGTCTAATTCTGAAGTTAAAACTAGCCTTTGCAATTTGCTCTCATAACCCAAGTTTTCAATTTGGCATTCTCCTTACAAGATAATGTGTACATAAATGGAATTTCAAATACTGCATGCAAATGGATCAGCCCCAAGGTTGAACGCACCATTTGTGAATGTTATCGATATTATGATAATGATTGTACTTAAACTGTTTATAACACAAGCTAAATATAGGCAATACAAGAATTTCTATACAATGGGAACAAAAGGATTGTTGCTTCTCCAAATGTAATTTTCCCAACAAAATGTAATTGCTGTTTATTTTAACTATTTCAAATTGCCCAATTCTATAGACTATAGAATACTTCTATTTTATAAATTTCCCTCTACTAAGGCAATAATTTGCTCACAATATGTCAATTTTTGTATATGCTTTTAAAATTTTTATCAGTTGATTTTAGTAGACGATTTCTATTCTAAACTCAGGGTGAGCTGAAAACCTGTTTCAAATGGAAGCAAGTCAGCATTTACTGAACATTTTCTGTGGGCCCTAGACATGCATATATATAATTTCATTTAATTCTTAAAATACTCTGCAGGCATAGATAAAATTATTCATATCATATATGTAGATAAGAAAATAAAGCTTGGAGAGGTTAAATGACTTGTTCAAAATCATATGCCAGGCTGGAGGCGGTATCCTAGCATTCTGGGAAGCTGAGATTGGTGAGTGCTCAAGCTCAGGAGTTTCAGACCAGCTTGAACAAGAGTGAGAATGAGTCTCTACTAAAAATAGAAAACCTAGCCAGGCATTGCAGTGGGCACCTGTAGTTCCAGCTCCTTGGGAGGCTGAAGCAAGAGCATCACTTGAGCACAAGAGTTTGAAGTTGCTGTGAGGTGTGATGACACCACCACACTCTACCCAGGGCAACAGAGTGACACTCTGTCTCAAAAAAAAAAAAAATGGGGCACTGAATGGAGTAAGGCAGTTGTTGGAAGTATTGACAACTATCAATGTACCTAATGCTACTGAATTGTACACTTAAAAGTAGTTAAAATGGGCTCAGCGCCTGTAGCACAGTGGTTACAGCATCAGCCACACACACCAAGGTTGGCAGGTTCAACATAGCCTGGGCTAGCTAAACAACAATGACAACTGCAAGAAAAAACAGCCAGGCATTGTGTGTGTGGGGGGGTGCCTGTAGTCTCAGCTAATTGGGGAGGCTGAGGCAAGAGAATCACTTAAGCCCAAGAGTTGGAGGTTGCTGTGAGCTGTGACGCCATGGCACTTTACCAAGAGCGACATAGTGAGACTCTGTCTCAAAAAAAAAAAAAAAATAGTTAAAATGTTAAATATTATGTTTCATCACAATACAAAAAGGGACTGGGTACAGTGGCTCCCAGCTGTAATTCTCACACTTTGGGAGGCTGAGGTGGGAGGATCACTTGAGGTCAGGAGTTGGAGACCAGACTGGGCATTATGGTCCTTATTTTAAAAAAAAATTAAAAATAGCTGGGTATTGCCAGGTGCAGTGGCTCACAGCTGTAATCCTAGCACTCTGGGAGGCCAAGGCAGGTGGATTGCTTGAGCTCAGGAGTTGTAAACAATCCTAAGCAAGAGCGAGACCTTGTCTCTAAAAAAAATAGCCAGGTGTTGTGGTGGGCGCCTATAGTCCCAGCTACTCAGGGACCTGAGGCAAGAGGATGGCTTCAGCCCAAGAGTTTGAGGTTGCTGGGAGCTATGACGCCATGCCACTCTACTGAGGGCAACAAAGTGAGACTCTGTCTCAAAAAAAATTAAAAAATTAGCTGGGTATCGTGGCATGCACCTGTAGTCTCAGATACATGGGAGGATTGCTTGAGTCCAAGGTCACATCAAGCTATAATGACATCACTACACTCTAGGTTAACTAGATTTAGGTCTGAAGTCAGTAAGTTTTGATTGTTATATTTATGGCCTAAGAGCAAATAAGCACTCTGATTGGCTGGTTATGTTCATCAAAGATCTGTTAGGAGACTGAGAAGCCTGAAACAAAAAGAAGCAGAGAGAAGAAATGAGTTAGGTTAAAGGTGTCAGCAACAGCAAAGGTGGTGGTAATCCCAATTGCATCCATCCAACAGCAAGCTGAGAATCAGCGACCGAAGCAACAAAAGAGGTCACCAATCAGTCTTGCCATTTAGATTAGTGTTAATATGCTTAGGATTAGCATGAGTTAATAAATTAACAAATGTTAATGTGCATAGGAGTCACCTGGGCATCTTATTAAAAAAGCAGATGTTGGGTAGCACCTGTGGCTCAAAGGAATAGGGCGCTGGCCCCATATGCTGGAGGTGGCTGGTTCAAATCCAGCCCCAGCCAAAAAAAATAGCTGAGCGTTGTGGTGGGCGCCTGTAGTCCCAGCTACTCTGGAGGCTGAGGCAAGAGAATTGCCTAAGCCCAGGAGTTGGAGGTTGCTGTGAGCTGTGACACGACAGCACTCTACTGAGGGCGACAAAGTGAGACTCTTGTCTCTAAAAAATATAAAAATAAAAAAGCAGATGTGGATTCAGCAAGATGTTGATTCACCAAAGGTTTGGAGCCACCTTTTGCATTCCTATCAAGGTCTCAGGTGATGGTGGGTGATATTGCTGGTCCAGGGAGTAAACATTGCATATCAAGAATTTAGATCACATCACAGTAACAACCTTTTAGTGTGTTTTTCAGATCTGGGGTGCTTTCACAAAGCAAATTCTGGGCCTCATCCCAGATTGACTGAATCAGGATTTCTGAGGGCAAGGTTGGAAGGTATATGTGGAACAAGCCTCCCAGTTGCTTGTTATATATAGGTGTTTGAGAACCACTGCTAAGAGGACATGATAATGAAAATCACTTCACTTGCTTGCCCATTTCCAGTTTATAAAAGCCTTTTCACATCCTGTTTCTCCTGCACCCTGTGCAGTGGGTTGATGAAGTCGACGTCATTAGCCCCACTTTGCAAACGAGGAAACTGACATCTCTAGTCACTAAGTGCTGGACTCAGAGGTTTTCTGACTCCCAGGGAGGGATTCTTTTCATTATTTTGTGGCTCGCTCTCCCACTTTACCATATCTTTACTTATACTCCTACACACATTGGAAGTTTTTTATGTCTAAAAAGCTTTGCAGAGCAATTTTCTTGCTATGATGATTTTAAAGATTTCAATCTAATTTAGTACATTAAGCACAATAGTTTATGCATATAAGCATAAAACTATCCAAGGTCATGGCAAAAGAAAATGTTTGGTGAAGTAATTAAGAAATAGATCGCACTGAGTTTAAAAAAAAAATGTTTTAACCCTTCTTCTAGATTTACCAGTTATTAACGGTTGGTTCACTTTTCTCTCTTTCAAGAATTTCAAAGAAAGTTGCAGACGTCATGACCCTTCATTCGTAAATACTTTAATACTTAGCACGTATGTACTACGAATAAGAACATTCTCCTAGATTACTACAATCCTATTATCATACCTAAGAAAATTAATGTTAATTCAATATCAAATGTAGTCTACATTCAAATTTCTATAGTTATCTAAATATTTTTTATTGCTATTTATTTCCTCAGATCCAGTCCATTGCATTTTGGTTGTTTGTTGCTATATAATCTAGAACAAATTTCTTACATATATATATATATTTTTTTTTTTCTTTTTCCTTTCATGGTATTAAATTTATTTTTAAGTCCAGGCCTTGTAAAGTGCTCACATTCTGGATTTATTCAATTACTTCCCCAGGATTAGATTCAGGTTAAACTTTTTTGGCAAGAGTATCTATCACATAGATAAATGTCACGTGCCTCTCATTGCATCAATTTAGGAGGCACTTTGTGGCAAACTGTCCCACTACTGGTGGTGCTGAGTTTGATCACTCGGTGAAGGCAGTAGCTGCCAGATCTCTCTCCATTACAAAATTACTTTAATTCCCTCATAGTTAACAAGACTGTGGTTTCACTGAGGATTGTGCAATGGTGAGTAAATCAGTCTTGACCATTTGCCAGCATTCATATGGGAAGAAAGAAAGAAATTACACCAGGTTTCAGAAAATCTAAATTTAGGTCACCTCAAGTCATGCTGGCTAGTCAGAAAGCAAAAGCTCTGCTTTGCTCATGTTTCTTTAGAGGCCATGTCCCTTAGAACGCCTTTGCTGGAAGCAGAGGTACCAGGATTAGTCCCTACCAGACCCCCCACCTCTGTCAAGGAGCTCCCTGCGAAGAAAAGGCCCCTTCCTTCTCCAAAGCATCTGGCCTCACCTTGCCTCTCTGGTGTCTGCCTCTGGTGCTGACAATCTCTTCTAAGCTCTGCTGGGGAAAATCATATGCTTTCTCTCCCATTATCCTCAGTGCCCACTTCAATTTTTTTTACACTCTTTTCAAATATGACCCCAAATTTCTAAGTAGTAGGGACCCAGGCAGCAATCTGGTTGGAAGAGTGGGACCAGGGTACTTGTCTTGAATGCAGTTCTTGTCTGTTATGCGGATTGTATATTATAGACCATTTTATAAAAAAGTAAAGACTGAGAAAATCTAATTGCTCACATCAAAGATGATGAAGTTTGGGGCAGCAAGGCTAAGAGGGAACTGATGGAGATTACAGTGGGCCTGAAGCCAGCCTTGCACTACTTTGTGTGTAACCACTCCCCCCAACTCTTCTCCCTAACCATCTTTTACCCCTTTCTCTTTAGAGAGGCTGGATGCCACTATCCAGGAATTTTCTCAGTCTCTCAAAAACAATCTCAAACCCCCTGCATCAGTCTTGTTCTCTCTGCCTTCCGTCTTGTTACAGAGAAGAAAACATCTTCCATCTGTGCTTTGAGTTCCACTCCTTCCTGTCATCTCAAGAATCTTACATAATTGATTATCCTTTCTCCTGTGTTGTACACTCAAGTCTCCCCTTCCCCCCATTGGATCTTTATCATCATTTAAATATTTTATAGTCTCATTTTAAAAAGTCCTTCCTCTAGGCATAGTCACCTCTTGTTTCATTTCTCTTCTTCCATTCACAGTGAGCTGTTTAAACATTCCATCCTTACTTCCTGCTTCTTTCTCACATCTCAATAGACTCTATTCTGGATGCTTTCCCTCTCATTTTACCACTAATGACATCCAGTGATTGTATCTGTTGGATACCATTCAGTACTCATCTTGCGTGACCTCTCAGCGGCATTTGACCAGTTGACCACATCCTGATTTTTTTCTCTCTCTTTATTTTTGAGGCAAAGTCTCACTCTGTTACCCCAGGCTACTGTGCCATGGTGTATCACCTAGCTCGCAGCAACCTCAAACTCTTGGGGTCAAGTGATCCCCTTGCCTCAGCCTCCTACAGGCACCTACCACAATTGGCTAGTTTTTCTATTTTTAGTAGAGACAGGTCTTGCTCTTGCTCAGGCTGGTCTTGAACTCTTGAGCTCAAGTCTTGAACTCTTGAGCTCAGCCTCCCAGAGTGCTAGGATTAGAGATATGAGCCACCATACCTGGCCATTTTTCTCTTTTTTTTAAGGCAAAGTCTCGCTCTGTCCCCCAGGCTGGAGCGCAGTGGTGCCGTCACAATTCTCCATAACCTTGAGCTCCAGAAGCCCCACCTCAGCCTCTGACAAGCTAGGACTACAGGCTTGCCCCACCATGCTTGGCTAATTTTTAAAAATTTTTTGTATGGGGTCTGTTATGTTGCCCAGGCTGGTCTTGAACTCCTGCTTCAAGCTATCTACCAAGCTTGGCCTACTAAAGTTCTGGTATCACAGGCATGAACCCCTGTGCCCAACCACATCCTGCTTCTTTTTTTTTTTTTTTTTTTTTGCAGTTTTTGGCCGGGTCTGGGTTTGAACCCGCCACCTCTGGTATATGGGGCCAGTGCCCTACTCCTTTGAGCCACAGGCACCACCCCACATCCTGCTTCTTGAAACACTTTTGTTCCTCAGTCACTGTGACACTGTTCTTTCCTGGTTTTCTGACAGTTCTTTTGCACTGACTCCATTGGAGTTCCTTCGCTTCAGCCTAGGCCCTTCTGTCTTCTTATTTCATAGTATTTCATTAAATAATCACATAACTTCAGTTAATTTATCCTCTATTGCCTCCCACATGGAATCTCTAGTATGAATCTCTCTTATGAGCACCAGGCTTAGAAAGTCAGCTGTTACTGGAAAGAAATGTCCTGCTCCCGAAAACTCAGTGTGCCTAGAAGTAAATTCTCTCTCCCAACTCGCTCTTTCTCTGGAGTTGGCTAGTTTAGTAAATGCCACTGAATCTGGGGAAAACTCTTGCTTGACACTTTCTCTTTCTCACCCCACTCCCCACATCTCTGGTCAGTCACCAACTTCTGTTGAAATTACTTCCTAAATGCAATTCATTAATTTGCCCCCACCTTCTCTAGTCCAAGCCAGCATCATCACTCACCTGGACCACTGCAACAGCCCTCTCAGCCCTGCTATGTTTTGCCTTTCCAATCCTTTGTACACACTGCAGCCCAAGTGATTGATATATATATATATGCAGTTTTTGGCTGAGGCTGGGTTTGAACCCGCCACCTCTGGCATATGGGGCCAGAGCCCTACTCCTTTGAGCCACAGGCGCTGCCCCCAAGTGATATTTTTTTAACAGCTTAATTGATTCATAATTGATGTAACTAACAGTTCACCCATTTGACCAAGCGATCTTTTAAAAACACAAATCTAGGCTCGGCGCCTGTGGCTCAATTGGCTAAGGCGCCAGCCACGTACACCTAAGGTGGCGGGTTCGAGCCCGGGCCCGCCAAACAACAATGATGGCTGCAACCAAAAAATGGCCGGGCGTTGTGGCGGGCACCTGTGGCCCAGCTACTTGGGAGGCAGAGGCAGGAGACTCGCTTGAGCCCAGGAGTTGGAGGTTGCTATGAGCTGTGATGCCATGGCACTCTACCCAGGGGGATAGCTTGAGGCTCCGTCTCAAAAAAAAAAAACAAAAAAACATAAATCTAAGCAGGTTATCCTGTTTATAATGCTAAAGTCAAGTCTGGATCCTTTGTCTGGTTTAATAGGCCTATGCGACCTGTCCTCTCTGAGCTACCAAGGTCTCCAACTTCATTGTCTGACACTCACTCTCCAGGCTTCAGCCACAGCTGCCTTTTCTTAAACTTGCTGTATTCTTTATTTCATTTGTACGTATTGAGCTTTCTTCATAAAATAGTATCCCTCTCTACTCCCTTTTAGCCCATTGTCAGTCTTCCAGCCTCCACTTAAATAGCACTTCTTCTGGGAAGCTTTCCTTGATACCCCCAGTTTCTGGTATGTTAGGGGTCTGATGATTTCACAGTCCTTTTCAAAACCCTTCACAACTTGCTTAACTGTAGGACTGTAGGTCAGGGACTGTGTCTGTCTTGTTCACCTTTGTGTCCTCGAAGTTGGCCAACACAATTGACTGGCACATCATGGGCACATGATTCATCTAAATACTGTTGGGCAAAGTTGGATGAATGGGGGTGCCCTGCCCTGACCTCTGCTATCACGGTTGTTGAAGTCACCACTACCAAAGTTGCCATATGTTTTATCACTATTGTTCTGTGCTAAGAGAAATAGCTTCAGAATGTGGGCTTGCTGTGACATCTTTACAGTTCCCTTAATTAGGAATCTACACTAAGTGCAACTGTACTGATCCTGATGCTGGACTCCCAGGCCATTAGACATTAGAGAATAACTTGTAACTAGGAGCCAAGGAAGAAGAATTTTAAAAAACCGTTGATTCAAGTTCGTATACAGATGAGTTGATATATACAGCAAGGCGTGGGTGGATACACACATGTAAATGTGCGTGTACAAACACAGGGCCCAGCTGTCACACTCCAGTATGCATGCGTACACACTTTCACAGAGGCAACCTGATACACACTCATTCCTTACATATGTACACAGAGTAAAATGACATATGCTTGGCACTTACGCATATGTACAGAGGCAAGCTGATACACTCATTACATATGTACACACAGGCAAATGACATATGGTCAATACATATGTATACATACAAAGGCAAGCTGACATACTTAAACACATGCAGTGGTAAAATGTAATTATTTAGTTCCATTTGACTCACTTTAATTCTTCCAGGTACCCAACTCCTTGCTTTATCTCTTTCATGATTCTTAGCTCAGCAGATGCCATTCTCAAGTTCCCAGGCTCTTGTCCTTCTCTTTGACTCACCTGGCACCACTTTTTTTCCCAGCAGCTTTGTCCCCACACCAAGCTGCCCTCCTACAGGCATCTAGTAGGCAGCCAGCCCAGATGAGCTCTCGTGACTGTTGATGTTAACCCTTTGGGTTTTGTTTCAGAGTACAGACTTTGGAACACGTGGTCCTCGCCCTGCTGCCCACTAACTGTGTAACCTTGGGCAAATTACTCATCCTCAGAATGAAGATAATAATAGTGCCCTCCCCATCAGATTTTTGGTAGTGTTACATTAGATAATTCATGTGGAGCTCTTAGCCTAGTATGTAAGTGCAGTTAATGGCAACCACTGTGAATAATAACTAACATTTATCAGATGCTCTCTATGCCGCTACTATTTCTAGCCAATTATTGTGTTCTTATGATATACTAAGCATGGTTCTAAGCACTTTACATCTATGAACCCATTTTATTCTTACATTTCCCCTATGAAGTAGATAAAAATTTACCTCCACATTTCAAAGTATCAAACGGAGGCTAGAGAGGTTAAATGACCTCCCCCAGGTCATAGAGCAAGCATGTGGCAGAGCTAAGATGCACACCCAGAGGGTTTGGTTCCAGAGTCTACACCTGTAATTACTGTTCCATACGTCCTACTTCCATTTATGTGTGATTGCCTTGGTCTGAGAAACTATGTCTTTAGTATACTCCCTTATGAGCTAAAACACTTGGAGAAATATTTGGATTCCGGTTGAAAATTTCCATTTGTGGAAGATCAAGAAAAAATCTTAATTCCGTATTTGGAGCAATGCTGAACAACTGAATGACAAGAGACCTCCAGGAAAAACTCAGAGATACTTCTTCAGTCTCTCCACTCGCAGGGACTGTTTGGGTGAGAAGACTTTCTAAGTGACAGAATGGTAGTGATGAAGCCTGTTCTTCCCCAGGCAGAGTTAGGCTATCTCTCTCGATTTCCATAGCATTGGTTGAGATGTCTGTCACCCTTGCCTTCTTGGCTTCCACTGATTATTGAGGGCCACTAAGGGGAAGTGGGTGAGAAAAATAGTGCCTTCCACCTGAGTCCCCACAAGTATAATCACAAGAAATTCAAGAAAATCTCCTCATACTCTTGCAGGGTGGTCAGGGTGACTTGTGCAATCTTTGGTGGCTGCAATCTAAACAGTGCCTTTCTTTGCTGCATCTTATAGCGGGTGACGATTCTGTTCCATCTCCTCATGCTAGCGATGTGGTAGGGCTTTGCAGTCAGAATGAACTAATTGGCTCTAACTTTGTAGCTTAGTGACCTTGGGTATTTAAACTCCTTAGGCCTTTGTTTCTTTATCTATAAAATGGAAATAATACCAACAAGGTGGGTGGGGACATTAATGACAACAAATACGAACCAGCTGGTATTACCTGGGATGGAGCAGGTCTTCAGTGTGTTATAGTTATTATTATCATGGCTCAATCCAATGAATATTCTCTCCCACCAACATTATTTGTCTCCCATACTAGACCAAGAGCTCTGTGAGAAACAGAGACTTGTTTTGCTCACTGCTGTTTCTCTGTATCTAGAACATTGCCTAGATCATAGGAGGTGCTCAGTAAATATTTGTTGAATCAATGAATGAAGTTCTAAACAAACTGACCTTAGTCCTGTAGGTCCTTATGCCACCAGCCACCATTCAGATCCTCTTACTCATAGGGTCTTTGCTCATGGTGTTCCCTCTGCCTGGAAGACTCCTCTTCACCTGATTAGCACAAGCCTTACTCTTTAGAGAACCCTCTCTGACCCTCTCCTTCTTAGCATTTGTTAATAATGTTGCAATTTACTTTTATTTATATAACTGTTTAGTTAATAGTTCACTGTTAAACTTCCTAAGTACAGGTGCCAGGTCTGTTATACTTACTAATGTATGTGTTTATAGGTGCTGGCAGACCGTCAGTACAAATTTGCCAAATGAGTAAATAACTTTTTTTTTTAAAAAAAGACTCCTCTTTCTAGAAAGTGGGGTCCAGTCTCTTAAATTTGATGAGAGGTCAGTTTATGCCAATGCTGCATCATAAATCATCCCTTTCCTGTTTCTGGGTCAAGCACTGTGACTCCTGTGGGGCCAATTTGTCAGCCCCAAAATGTCTCATTACTGTTTATCAAGACTTCATTATGCAGCTAGACCTTCTAACAGGAGGCCCAGAGAAGTTAGGATTTGGGTGAGACTGCGAGTATGAAATGGGGTTTTCCATTTACTCCTACCCTATCCTTGCTCCATTTATCACACTGAGTTGCAATTGCGAATTTTCAGGTATCTTCTCCCTTCCCACACAGTAAAGCAGAATTATTTCTTGTCCCCAGAGGCCATTATAGTCCCTAGCATGCAGTAAATGCTCATAAGGGTTTCCCAAAGGAATGTGATGTTTTCCATGAGCAAAGCTTTATTGAGGACAGAAAGCAACTCACAGGAGAGGGCATTAACCTCTGGCATTTTTATTTTAAAACATGAGACAATAAATATCTTTTTGTTTACATTAATTTGGATTGGGTTTTCTGTTACTTGGAACTGAAAACATTCTGATAAAGCACAACTAACAGTGTTCAAGTATAGGTTCTCTGATAGATTTTTGTTCAAAAATTTTTACTCTCTATTCACCATCCCTTCACCTCCTTAAGAAGAATATACTCTCCTATCCCTTGTCTTTGGGCTCAGATATGCAACTGGTTTTAGCCAGTGGGATGTACAAGCAGCAGTGTGGAAAATGCTAGCATGGTTGGGCATGCTCCCTTTCACCACTGCCATCTCTGTCACAAGAGTTCCTCCTGGGTAGCTGGTGTCCTTTTAGCCAGTGAATGCTGGTAGCGTGAACCAGAGCTTGGCCTACACGCGGGAGTCAAGCCCAGCTGGACCTGCCTTCTAGTAGACCTATCTAGCCAGGCCTAGATCAGCCAACCCCTGGAATGCTTGTTGTGGCATGCTGCTGAAATCTGATGGTTATCTGTTACGGAGTAACAGCTGACTGATCCAGGTTAGATCAAGGGGTTCCTTACTTGACTTCTGAGTTACCTACAGAACTTTTTATTATTATTATTTTAAAATTCGAGACAGTGTCTCCTTTGTTGCCCTGGGTAGAGAGCTATGGAATCATAGCTCACAGCAACCTCAGACTCTTGGGCTCAAGTAATCCCCTTGCCTCAGTCTCCTAAGTAGCTGGGACTATAGACACCCACTACAATGCCTGGCTAGTTTTTCTATTTTTAGCAGAGATGGGGTCTTAGTCTTGCTCAGGCTGGTCTAGAACTCCTGAACTCAAGCAATCCACCAGCCTTGGCCTCCTGGAGTGCTAGGATTACAGGCAAAAGCTACTGTACTCAGCCCGTTACCTACAGAACTTTAAAATAAATAAGAGATACTTGAGCATTAGTCAGTGGTGTTCAGAAAATAACTAAGAGATACTTGAGCATTAGAAGTGGTGCTCAGAAACCTACATTTTTATTAAATTCCCTAGGTGGTTTTTAAGTAGTGATTCTCACACCCTTTTGCTATCTGGTATTTTGGGGTCACCGATATCATGGGTGTTGTATTAGATCGCTTCTAAGATCTTGTTTATTCCCTGATTTGGATTGTATGATTGAAGTCAGAGAAATGCTTTTCCTGAAGTAGAGTCTTTTTCAATTCTTAAATTTTTGAGAAATCTGTATGAACTTTTCTTAATTTGGAGAAAGATGGAGATGTAAATTAATTTGTGGTTTATGGCCCAAGGACTTTTGGCTTTTTTTTTGAGACGGAGCCTCAAGCTATCCCCCTGGGTAGAGTGCCATGGCATCACAGCTCAGAGCAACCTCCAACTCCTGGGCTCAAGTGAGTCTCCTGCCTCCGCCTCCCAAGTAGCTGGGAACACAGGCACCCACCA
>CAUYQV010147542.1:0-22197 GCA_963574575.1 Galagoides demidoff | reverse complement strand
GCTGCAACCAAAAAATGGCCAGGCGTTGTGGCGGGCGCCTGTGGTCCCAGCTACTTGGGAGGCTGAGGCAGGAGACTCGGATGAACCCAGGAGTTGGAGGTTCCTATGAGCTGTGATGCCATGGCACTCTACCCAGGGGGATAGCTTGAGGCTCCATCACAAAAAAAAAAAAAAAAAAAAAAAAGAAATGCACATTATTCTATGACTTCAAATAATTAAGTTTTATTTTTTAGTATTTATTATTGTCAGGACAAACTATTCTAAGGTGACCAAATTATATAAAACCACATAATATAGTCATATGAATTTACAACAAAAATGGCAAGATTAACAAAAGGTCTGCATATATGCTTCAGAGATTTGAGAGGGACTGTATGCTTTTTATTATAATCAATAACTGGGAATGCTTATTTCACAGTCATTAATTAAGCACAATGTAGAGCATTTTCCCTGAGACAATGGGATGGGATGAAACAAGGGCAAGAACAAGTTGTACTCCTGAGGGGAGTGACAATTAAGTCAATGTCTTATTGCTGAACTGAATTGGCAATAGGCTAAGCAAAAATAGGAAAGACTCAAGGGAAGGGAGCCTTTAGAAAACAACCATAGTATTTTCAAATTACCTTCATTGATAAGGTGAAGAAGAAGAAGAGAGTATTCACAGTAAACCCCAGCTGAATTGAAATTAACTAACTGGACTGTATTTCTGTTTAGCCTAAACTATCTTTATTTTAATTTTACTTTATTTTATTTTTTTCTTAAAGTTTGGGATTCAACTATTTTTTACTTATAGTTTGGATTGAGGGTAGTAAGAATTACATTATACTGATTGTGTTATGCCTTTATTAGGTAAGGTCCCTCTTGTAAGTGTGCTCCGCTCCCAAGAGGTGTGCCATACACCACAACCCCCGACCCCCCGGCCCCTCCACTTTCCTGGATCCCTCAGTCTCCTGCACCCTACCCCACCTGCATTAGATCATCTACTACCTTCCTGTTAGAATTGAGTACTTTGGATTCTTGCTTCTCCATTCTTGTGATGCTTTACTAAGAAGAACATGTTCCAACTCAGTCCAGGTTAATATAAAAGATGCCAAGTCTCCATCTTTTATTTTTCTTTTAACTTGATTTTTATAGTTCCATAACATACACATGATATAGAAAGGTCTATTTCTAAGCCTAAACATAATTGTGTATTTTATGTATTCACCCTCTATAAATATAAAATACACATACAAAATATATTTTATATATATATACACACACATATTTGGCATTTCAAATAGAACCTAATACATTTTATGCCTTCCTAATTAACATGAAGCTAATTTTAATTCAAAGTCTTGATGTGTCAATATGACCTTTGTAGATGTGAGATATACTCTAACACACAGCAAGTACTTTATCCATTTGCCCACAACATCCCATGGAAAATTTGGTAAAAATATCAAAAACAAAAATACAACAAACATACTTAATAATTGGTCAAAATATTTCTTATTGAAAAACCATTTTAATGGCTTCAAATGGCCACTAGAATACATGAGAAAAACTTAGACTTCCAAAATTCAGATACAACATGAATAGAACTTAGAAGTTATCATTTCCATCCAGGCAAGAAAAAGATAAAACAAAACAAGAAAAACGCTAGAAACTGAAGACTTTTCTTGAACCCAGCAGAAAACTAAGGCTGCAGGGTAAACTGGCATTTGGAAATCTGGAGAATTAGGTACGTCCAAAAAGTCAGAGTTAAGACTTGTTTAGAGGAACAGAGGCTGAGGGTCACAAACTGGTAGGAACACTTATATGGCAATTAAACAAGTTGTTGGAGGCTGAATGTCGACTATCTCAAGAATGAGAAACTTCTGGAGGGAAGGGTCCCACCTTTCCATGAACTTTACCTCCAGGAATATTACCAGGTTTTCAACATAAACATCAGAGAATAATTGATCCATTCATGGCCATGCCAGGGGGAAGGGAAGATTAATCTTTGTGAAACATGCCCCTCAACCTTCTCCAAAACAAAAGCTTCCTTTCCAGGGTAAAAATGCTTTGTTGGAGCCTTATCCTAGCTGAGGAAAGAGCATTAGTCTCACCCCAGCCCATTAAGAGCCTTTCTATGTCAACAAAGTAGAGGAAAGGAAAAAACTTATACCACTAAAAAAACAACTTTAAAGTCCCAAGCCAGAGACAAGTCCACTAAAACCAGAGATATAATCATTAGATTATAGAATCTGGGTCCTTAATACCACACAAATAGGCCTTCAGTTGACTAAGAGTAGATTATAACCAAAAGAGCTTCAACATACAGACCGTCTTGGGAGAAGCATATAGGAAAAACTAAGTCAAGGGCAGAAACAAAAATTCAAAGCCTTTGCAACCTACTGTTTCAATAAACACTTGCCTAAAGCTCAACTGCTATTCATATCCAAATAATCCTCATACAGCTCCACTTAGTTCAATTGTGTTACCTAATACAAGGTTTTTCACTTTCAACAAAAAAATACAAAGATGCATGCCAAGGGCGACACCTAATAAAGTTAAACATGCACACACCAATCCCTCAGCAATTTCATTCGTAGGTGTGGAACCTTAGAGATAATTTTTCACATTTGTGCCATGAAAAGTACAATGCATCCCTGGAAATCTAAATGTCAATCACTGGTAGATGGTGGGATATGTTCAAACATGGGATTTCATGGACCAGCATGGATGAATAGTACAAATATAATATTATATGAAGTGAAAAGGCATGATTTTGTAAGTAGGAAACTAAAAAAAAGGCAATTGTAAATATTACAATTTTGGAAATACTATTATTATAGAAGTTAGGATAGTGATTGCTTTGGAATAAGAACACACAATTTTGAAGTGACAGGCAGTGAGTTTCTAAGTTCCTGGCCATATTCCATTATAGACAAGATAACTTATTATCTACATGTGTACTATATAATAATAACCTAAACTGAACCCACAGGTTTTACCCACGTTTTGGTATTATGATAGATAGGATTATTATCAAGATTAAATGAGATAACCAAAACTGCTTATGTTTTGTTATCTTCTCAAACACACATATTTTTAAAACTTGTGGATGGCACAATTTCTTCCCCAATTAGTCAGAAATTGCTCAAACTTTTCCTCCTTCTCTCTCATTTTTCTTTTCTTTTCTTTTTATTTCTTTTCTTTCCTTTTCTGTTCTTTTCCTTTCCTTCCCTTCCTTCCTTCCTTCCTTCCTTCCTTCCTTCCTTCTTTCTTTCTTTCTTTCTTTCTTTCTTTCTTTCCTTCTTTCTTTTTTTCTTTCTTTGGCAGAGTCTCACTATGTCTCCCTCGGTAGAATGCTGTGACATCACAGCTCACAACAACCTCCAACTCTTGGGCTTAAGCAATTCTCTTGCCTCAGCCTCCCAAGGAGCTGGGAGTACAGGCGTCCGCCACAACACTCAGCTATTTTTTCGTTGCAGTTGTCATTGTTGATTTTTAGCTGGCCTGGGTGGATTCAAACTCACCAACTTCGGTGTACATGGTCAGTGCCCTCCCCGCTGAACTACAAGCACCGCCCTCTCCCTTATTTTTCATTTCAACTGAATCCCCAATTACAGCATATTCTACTTCCCAAAGGTTCTACAAACACCTTTCTCTTTCCTTAATACCACTCCTTATGTTTATAATTGAGTAACAGCTAACCTAAAATTATTTCTCTGTCTTCAGTGTCGGTGTTCTCAGTTCAGGTTTCATCTTCTTCAGTTCTTTCTGTATATATTTTTAATTCATGTATAAACAGAGTGACCATTCCCACAATGTGCTTGTCTGTCCTTATATTTGATCTCCTTAAAATTTTTCAGTGACCATTATCATGTACCTGATAGCAATCCAACTCTCCTTCCATTTTAATGACTCCAGATGTGCATCCATTCATCCTGCTACTGACCTGTCCATGTGTCCACTGTATAAAAACTGTTGTTTACATGTTCTTATCACGCATATTTAGCAAATGGCACTACTTAGTCTGTCCCAGACTAAGGCATGTTACTTTCATCAGCTTATAATGCCATCCCGGAAATTGTATAAACATTCATTTTTTTTCCCACTACTCATTCCCTTCAGGGTATTAAACTATAAATATCTAAAAATTGGAACCTTCTTTGCTGCTACATGCCTTTGTTTTGCACCTTCTGTGTCCTTAGCCCTTCCTTTCTGGAAAGCATCTTTTTAAAAATGAGTTCTGTCTGGACGGCACCTGTGGCTCAAAAGAGTAGGGCACTGGCTCCATATGCTAGAGGTGGTGGGTTCAAACCCAGCCCTGGTCAAAAACTGCAAAAAAAAAAAAAAGAGAGAGAAAAGAAAAAAAATGAGTTCTGTCTGATCTCATTTTCTATAAAATGCTTTCTTTGATTGCCTCAGATTAAGCTGGCCATCCTCCCTCCTATATTGCTTTAGTGACTTCCATAAGTAAATCCATTTGATTGTGTTTATGTTTGACTAGAATATCAGAAGCTTTGGGGAACAGAAACTGGCAAACACATGTGCACATTTGCTCAAACAATATAATGAGCTAGAACGTCTGAGGAATTCCATAGAACACATGTAATCAATACAGCAGCACAGCCGAAAGCTTTCCCTAGAGGAATGAAATTAGTCGTGCCCGTGATAAACATGTCTGAGGTAAAGCTATGTGATTGGTGCTCTCCATGATTATTATTACATTTTAATTTCTTTTTGTCCCATTGGCTAATCTAATGTTTTTCCTTGAAAATGCTTATTTTAAACCTTATGTATCTCTCTACTTCTCCCTGTTGAGGATTATGCAACCTACCCTATTTCCTAAAAAGTCAGGTACATTGTAGAAACTCAATAAATATTGGAATTATAGCCATATATAGTGAGCCATAGTCCTAGTATTTTTCTTTCTCTCCCCCAGACAATTTTATAAGCAGGCACTTCAAGGAGAAATAATTTTATTATCAACGACAGTCGAGTTTACACTTTATAAAACTTTTCTATTTCCGCTGTCTGTGGAATTTATGAGATACCAAATGTGTTTAGGAAAGTAATTTGAAGTAACATTCAGGGCTTAACATGGGAAGTTCTAAACCTTCTAATTGTATTTCAGGTAGTAGATCAGCCCGACCTTCCATAATAGGAACCTGAAGAACGGAAAGGATTTGAGTACTGTCAATGTCCAAATTTTATACATTCCCAATATAGTCTTTATTTAAAATGCCTTTGTATTGCCACATCATAATGAGATTGAGCTTTAATTCTAACTTCCCCAAACTCATGCGTTTATGTACTAAATTCAGCACCCAAGAAGCTTATGCTATCTGGAGACACTGTGGGCTATGGATTATCTTTACCAATGAGTAAAAATCTCTGAATAGAGACCATTTGTCACCAACAGATGAAATTTCAGGGTTGAACAGATCAGAGAAAATCACCATTTTCTTTTCAGCCATCACGTTTTCTTATGAGTCCTTGTAAAAGTAACTGAGAGAACAGCAGATATAATAAAAATATTTTCTATCGGCATAGATCTCTTCCTTACGAGAAAATCATGTCTTGATCCACTCTGCAGCTAGTGGATTTTTCTTTGATTCTTTAGTGGGGTTTATTAAAATTCTATTTAGAAAATAGAAGTAACTTCGTATTGATATCCTATCCATGCAAGACTGCTTCAGTCCAGGGCTGCTTCAGTTCAGTAACACATTTGGACAGAAGATGTGGACAGCTTTCTTCCCATTGTATGCATCTGAAGGTTAAAACACTGTATTACGTAGCTACTCTGTGTTGAAAAATTGCAAAAAATGAGTAATGCAGAATACTTTGCCTTTGCCATCCATCTAAAACATTTATTTTCCCTGTGAATGATGATAAGCCTCATTTCCTCATTTCACCTTGATGATTATGAACTTTTTACACAGCTCGATGTTTTACTGATTATAATTTGATGAAGAAAATGTCAGAAAAATTAAACCGAATCAAAGCGGCATTCCTTGGGAAGAATATACATAACCATCAGTCCTGATGTCCCTCCCCTCACGCCACGTATCTACCAGCTCTCTAAGTGAAGGTTTCGGTAGAGAATGTAATGTGACTGGAGCCAGGGTTTAGAGGTATGGAAAAGATCAGCTACTCCTTGTGTCTTTTGCTTTGCAAAAGCATGTGTCACTGTCAAATTTATGAAAATGCCTGTTTCAGCAGGTGAGGTGCCACGCTGCTCTTCACCATGGTTATAAATCAGGGGTTCCTTGGAATAGCGTTTCTTGTTGCCACATGAAAGGTTAGCAGAAGAGAAAAGTCTTCTCCTCACTTTTACTTGCTTCTTGTGGAAATCTGTTCCCTCAGGTGACGTTTATAACAGAAACTGCAGTTCTATGAATGCTTGTGAGACGTGTTAACTGCCAGTGTAGCTATAGTCAGGTGCTCTATCTGTTTCTCTTAATTCAATTTGTCTTTATTGTCCTGATCTTCTGATCATCACTTGCGTCGTCTAACATTTATTCATTGAATCATGAGTTCTACTTTTGTTCTTTCTTTGAGGTCTTTATGAAGAGAGCGGTAAAAATCTGAAAATATTTTTCCACTAAATAACCTGCATGGCTTTCCTTTGGGCTCCTTGGTGGATGGTCTGAGTTCAGGAATTTTGTTGCTTTTCTGTATCCCAAAGCTATATGTGACAAATGATTTGAAAGGCACAGGACATTAAAAGTACTATTTTGAAGAACTGCAGATTTTGAATAATTACATCAATGGAAGAAAATTATTGCATTTATCAATTTAAGTTTTAGTCTTCATATTGGAAGAATGAAAATTAAGAGCTTGGTATTTAAATTCTACAGGAGAATAATAATAATGAATAATAATATTTATAATCTTTTTTTTTTTTTTTTGAGACGGAGCCTCAAGCTATCCCCCTGGGTAGAGTGCCACTGGCATCACAGCTCATAGCAAGGTCCAACTCCTGGGCTCAGGCGAGTCTCCTGCCTCCGCCTCCCAAGTAGCTGGGACCACAGGCGCCTGCCACAAACATTTTTTGGTTGCTATCATTGTTGTTTGGCGGGCTCGGGCTGGGGATTCGAACCTGCCACCTTAGGTGTACGTGGCTGGCGCCTTAGCCAATTGAGCCACAGGCACCAAGCCTTTATAATCATTATTAAAGCCACACATTATAATACACATAGTTTTTCTCTATATTATTTGTATTTGTGTACAGCAAACTAGATTATTGTATGTATGAAAGCAAGAGTTAGCATATAAAATAGAAACTCTTATCCCCATTCAGAGCATAGGTTTATACATTGTTGCCCTTAAACTTCATTCAAACAAGGATATCCTCTGATTCCATTCTGTAAGGAACGCTGCTTGCACTCTATAGACAGGATTTTGGAAAGCAATTTAGTAGCATTATGTGGGCAAATCCATAGGCTTTAGATAATTTTCCTTGTTAGTACTCAAATTTCTCTTTTTAATTTTCCTCCACTTCCTTGCCTCATAAAAGGATATTAAAGTTAGAATTAATTATAAATTTCTTTCTAAATCATCGTTTACATAAAAATACACGTGATATTTCTTCACACTAATGGTACCAAAGAAACATCAGATTACTTCTTCATTATAAAGTAATATCTTCTATACATAACCTGCTAGGGCTATTTTGTACTGTATTACAATTACTTTCGTAATTAAAGAGTCTGTACATGTCTTAGAGTACTGGATTTACTCTTTCCACTGTATTGTGTTAATTACATGATTTCAAGAGCTCACCAGTGCAACACCTGAAATTAACAGTGAACCTTCCTCAATAGAAACAACCATATGCTATTTAATAGTAAATTCATTGCTTTATGTCCACGCAGTTGGGAAACACCCCTTATTATACTCGCTCTGTGTGTGTGTGTGTGTGTGTGTGTGTGTGTGGAGAGAGAGAGAGAGAGAGAGAGAGGGAAAGAGAAAGAGAAAGACAGACAGAGATAAAAAGTTGTGCATATACATTTATATACTGTAAGAACCTTATTTATTATGAGAAAATTCTGAAAATCTTTTTCCACTCAATCTCAAGAGGGCATCCTCTGATATACCGAGACATGTGTTTCCTAATTCTTTTAGAGCTCTACCATCTATTCCAAATTTGTTCCTGTGTTTACTTTAAAATCATTTCTCAGACCCAAATGTATAGCACTTCCTTTGCTATACAGAACAAATCGTTCCAGCAGAAAGAATTTTCTGATCAACGTTGGTTTACAATGAACTTTCTCTTCCTATGTAGTGGTAGGCATTGCTTTCCCAGCGAGAATATAGCTCATGAAAAAATTATTTTTATACTTCTTTTATAACTTTCTGGTACTCCATAGAGTGTTACAAAACAAATACTAGTTGATTTCTTAAGAATAAAAGAAACTATAAAACTCTCTTTTAATACTACCCATATTCCTCATGCATGCCACAGAAGACTTTTATTAACTCACTTAGAAATACCAAATGCAATTTTTTTCTCTTACCTTAATAATAGGCACTATCCTTGCTGAACACTAACCTTGAAATACAGTTTTCTATTTTTTAATCAGACAGATAATTAAGTCCACTTCAAATATGACTTTGCACTGGAAGCAAAGTGTAACATTCCAGAGAAGAATTCTTACTTGCACATTAAGCACTATTTTTTTTTTTTTTACCAATTAGTGAAAACATATTTTCTTCTATTTGCTTAATATCTTTAATAAATTGTAAGCAATCAGCTTTTAGTGAAAGCAGAACACATGTGGAGGTGAGTTATCTGCTTCTGCACTAATGAGGTAGCTGTTCTGGGTTGACTTGATGGCTGTAAAGCAAAGTACAGATGAAGGAGGGAATAGTTCCTAATTAGCTTGACTAATCTCTCTAGTTTGATCTGAGTCTTCTCCTCCAGCTTCATACCACCACACCCTCCCAGTCATTTAAATTTCAGCTTAATGAGCACAATGCTCTCTTCCTTGCTGCACACCTTCTCCCACCTGTCCCTGTCTTTCCAAACCTCAGTGAAGACCATCCAGAATGCCAGGGAGCATTTGTAATTTTAAAGACCGATGAAATTCTTTATTATTAGATATGATATGCATTCACGGAGGAAAGGCTTTTCAGTTTCAAAATGCTGAGACTCCTAACTGAATCAAGGGGCATGTCCAGGTCTCTTAATCTTCAATGGTAACTTGGTTCAAAAATACATCAAAATCATATTTAATGGAGGAAAAAGCAACGTATTGTCAAATGCGAAACAGAAAATCAAGTCATTTATCACAATGGTGATGTTGAAAAGAGGTTTTAACGTAAGTAACTAAAATAATTAGTTTAAGTAAAATAAAGTAATTTAGTTTAATATTTCGTGCCCCAAAATTCAAAGGCGAGATAGACAGTGAGATGATTAACATTTTAATCTTGGCAAGCTAGAATAATAACACCGTTTGTGAAATGTGTTCAATCTATTCGTTAGGATATGATTCCTTAAGTTATTTTTAATGCTTTAAGTTGTCTATGTGTTTTAAATTTTCAAATTTTTAAAATGTGTTTTAGACAATGAATATATGGCTGTCCTTCCCATGAAGCTAAAAGTAACAATAATCTGTCATAAGGGGTCATTCATTAGGGAGTAACATGTTTCTCTGTAAAGTACAGAACTAAACTTTATGAATAATTCCCTTCCTTTGACTAGATATTGCTAATTCCACATTGTATTGACTTTTCAGGATCTATTTTGTATTCCATACATAATATTAGTACCAGCAAAAGAAATCTGGCTGTCAGATGTTAAAGGAGCAATAGTGATCCAATTCGATTTTTGAATTCTGTAGACCTGGAATCTGGAACTTAGAGAACTAGTGGTTTTCTCTAAGGTCATATCAAAAGAAGAGTTAAGCCAAGATGAATATCAGGGGGAAAGCCTGGATGTCAGTGAAAAGAGCACTCCAAAACTTAGCCATGTTTCAGAACTATTTTGATGTCAGCTCTGGTCTGTATAGAGCATCATATGACAAATGGAAGTTTTAAGAAATACCAAAGAATAGTGCAAATATGATTTATATTACACCACATAAAAAGGTGGAATGACAAAATATGCAAATTATGAGCTAAAATGAGACATATCAGTGTGAAAGAATACCAAAGAAGGATCCATTGGAGGCATTCAAAATGATGTATCTAGAGAAGTAAGATGGGTTGTATAATACGGGGGTAGAAAGAACTGTTTGTGGAGGAGTAAAAGAAATGAATCATCTTTCAAAAACCAAAGAACAGAGGCTTTATTTTGGAATGTTCTCTTGTTATTTATTTGATTAGCTTCGAACCCAAATTCGTTCATTACTTTGGACTTAAAATTCTATCAACTGAATCACGTACTTGAATTATTCTTAGAGACTTTAAGACTTAAAGTCATACGAATTTGGTTTGCTTGTTTTCTCTTGTATCCCCTTTTATTATTTTTATTCATTTCTGGAGAATGTATTTGACTTCATCATACAAGCATTTTTAGGAATGGATATAAGAAAGATAATACACGTGTTTGAGATATTTGCCTTGTCTGCTGGTTCTATTATGCATCCTAAATTTAGAAGTCTACTCTTGCTTGTGTCTATGGATAATATCTTCTCCTTAGCACTATGGATGTAGGTAACGTTTTTAAGTCTTCTTTTTCTCGCTTTATTTTACCCTCTCCCAGTTTCCTTCCTGTTTTTGCCCTGCAGGATTACTTGGCTTTGTTATTTGGGGGCTTTTAGCAGTTATTAGGCTATTTACTCACAGCGCTGAACACCCCCTTCTGCTCTGATTTGCCTTTGATCTTTTCTTTGCCCACTGGGCTGTGGCACTAGGGGGAGAGTAGCAGCGAGGAAGGAAAAGAAACAGAAGCTCACTTGTTCCTTCATCTCCTCCTGGCACTGTGTCCTCACTCTGGCAAGTCCCCTGGGCTTCAGTTCCCTTTCCGGTTGTAGTTGTGGATTCTGTTGCTGGTTTTCTCCACATCATTCTCATTCTGCCTTTTCAGGGACAAGAAGCAGCCAGACAGTGCTCCTTCCTCAAAGATCTGAGTCTCAAATCCACGCAGCCTCTTCCCTGAGCTAACACCCACTGGACAATAGCCTCTCTTTAGCCACCTATAGGCTCCTTCCTTCAAAAGTCTAAAATCTAAGAGTCTCATAACCCTAATTTCTCTCCTCTCTTTTTACTCCACCCCTCCATAGGGTAGCGGTTTTTGCAGCTACCACCAGTATGACCGCAGTGTTTTCTTTTTCTTGTTTTAGTAATTCAAAAAGAATTACTGGAATCTATTTTTAGTTTTTCACTTCCTAATATGAACTTGGCTTTTATTGGATCTTTCTCTGTGTTTCCTCCTTCTTAATTATCCTTTTACTTTTTTTTTTTTTTTTGACACGGAGTCTGACTATGTGACCCTGAGTAGAGTGAAGTGGCATCATAGCTCACAGAAACTTCCAACACTTGGGCTCAAGTGATTCTCTTGTCTCAGCCTCCCGAATTGTTGGACTACAGATGCCGGACACAATGCACTGCTGTTTTTAGAGAGGGGGTTTGGAACGTGTGAGCTCAGGGCAATCCATCAGTCTCGGCCTCCCAGAGTGCTAGGATTACGGGCATGAGCCACCGTGCCCAGCCTACTATTCTTTTACATTTTTAAATAAAGAATTAAGTTATGTACTTAGAGCTGTGGTGACTGACAGGCTCCATCACTACATAAGAACCACAAGTCACTGGGGTCCACAAAGTCTACATAACAAGGTACTTTCTTTAGTCCGGCTGGATTTTCTAGAAATAACCATTCTCGTCCATAGCTCAAGGGATCACCCCTGGTCATCAGGAGTACAAATCTGAAGAGGAGAAAGACAGAGCAAGTTTTATGTACATGAACATGTAATTAACACCACTTTCTTTGGTCTTTACCTCTCTTTATCCTCATTAGTACCTTATCTTTCTAAGTCTTGTACCTTGCTGATAGTCAGGGGACAATTTGGCCTCCTTCTTCATCTATCCACTTTACAGTTTTTATCTATAGCTTTCTCCACTAAGGAAATAGCTTTTAGACATATAATCTGCTCTCCAATGAAATTGTTGAATTATCACACTTGTTGATGCCCTGTGTTATTTCCTCATATTTCTCATACATTTCAACAAATTTGCTATTACTTTAAAATGTTATTTCTGCTTCAAGCATCCAAAATCTCACCTTTTTTAAAGAATGGTATGCAATTTTGTTAAAATAAAAATATTCAATCCTGTAATAGTAGGAACAGGAGTAGAAATTGTACAATATTTTGGAGAGCAATTTAGTAACAAAAAATCAATCCTCTCACCTCCTTCTAAAAATTTTTATGAGCAATTAATTTTCTTCCACTTTAGCATAAAATACTTTTGAAAACCAGAAACATTTATATACAGGTATATACATTCATATGATCTTTATAATAATATAGTATTTATGTTAAATAAAGTGCTCTAATGTTGGTGATTAGATTATAGTTAAGCTATATGATGACTATAAAAACAAATATTTTTGAAAACATTAAGTTAAATTTTCTCAAAAGTTATATTGATAAAAATCACTACATATAATTATCAACTTAATAGCATCAAAATAATTAATGATGCATAGAAAATACTTCACTAAAGTGAAGTGAGATAAGAAATTGAGTGCAAATACATGGGATGTTAATTTTATTTTAGAATATTTATTTTCTTTATTTTCATATATGAAGCTTATATTTCTTAGTTTTATAAATATAATTTATTTTAAAAATATCTTGAAAGACATATTCTATTTGATCATGTGAAACATAACTTCTCGTTATACCTACTCAACTTAGGATTGCTCATCTGAGAACAGAATAGGCTCAATATTGATTCTGTCTGTCCGGCAGTCCTAATCTAATTTCCACCTCACCTTCCAAATATAAACTGTAATTTGATAATAATAATGCAAACAATCATCATTATGGTTGGTGTGTGGGCATGCTAATGATTAACATCTATTCAAGCACATTGTAGCCGTTCATCCTGACACTTACAGGAGAGGACGCTAATTTCTGTTCCCATGCTAGTTCAGAAAATTGGAGCCTTATAAGATGTTGCATGATGGATCTCAGTTATACCACTTGCAAGGATCAGAAGGAGGATTGAATTTAAGTAGCTTTCCTTGAGGACCTATGATCTCAGCGCAGCAGCAGGTGATGAAATGGATTTTGGTATATCAACAAATCTCACAAGAATGACCTCTATCCATACTGTACAGTACACAAGGATACAGAACTGCTGATTTCTCCTTAGAATCTTAACTGATGTAAGACTTCCTTGGCAAGACCGAAGAAAAAAAGGCTTTGCAGGAGTTGATAACGACCTGAAAAATGTTTTTTTACTCAGTGTTAGATAATACAAACTTTTGAAAACTTTAATATCAAAACACCCCCAAAATAAAAAAACAACAAACAAAACAACAACAACAACAACAACAACAAAACAGAAAAAGCTTTAATACAAAGAATTAAATTTAAAGGGAGGAATTTACTGTGTATGAGACCTGCTCACTAGGAACCGTTATAAAGTTACCCTAAGTTTAGTATCGACATTTAAATAAATTTTAATGTTACAGACCATTAAAAACAATATTTCTAAGATTAGATTATAACATACGGTAGGCTTGTGACATAGAAGTAAATGTAACACAGTAATTTAAAAAATCTTTGCTTATAATTGTGATGAAGAATAGAATATAATTCATATTGAAAAAATCAAAATGTATAAGAAAAATGCCACACATTTAATAGTCTCCTTATTTGGATAATGACACTATTAATGACTTTTCTCGACACTTTTATATCACTTATAACATTTTCCATAAATTTGTATGTATGCATACATAAAAATAGAAATAAAGTATATGGTATTGAATACTTAGTAAAATGACATATTACTTAGGATTATTTATATACCACACATAGTTGAGAGAGATATATCTCATTGAAAAGAGATATATGTAAAAATACCTAAAACATTTTCAATGGCAAGACAAAGAAAAGATAAATCTCCAAGGTGTTGAATATCCATGTGCATAATTATTTTAAATTTATATATAATTCAACCATCTTGAGCACACTACTCAATTTATTTATTATTTCTGCTTGGAGGAAGGTTGCTGTGAAACAGATCTAGGAATTTAAGGAGAAAGTGTCTAAGACACTCATGTCAACTAGGTAATGATTATGATTTGATCATGTCATCTTAACAAATCTCACTGAAAGTAAATTTTAAAAGAGATAGGAAAAGTATTTACAAATAGAGGATTCATTCAAAAGGGATTATAAAGTTACTTGCATCATATAAATGAAAAATAATATTTTAATGTTATTTGATATCTCATAAGAATGATTCCTGTCCAATTATCTATGTCAAATATATTGTACATAAAAGTCCATGTTTAAAAAGTTTATCTGCAACTTATTTTGCTCCACAATACCTATCTGTCATCACAGAGTCATTCGTGAAAACATTACTCCAGGACTTAATAGTTGCATTGCTTCTTATTTCATCTTTCATTGCCTGCCTTCCTGTGTAAATCTTGCATATATTTCTAGATTCACTTTCCATTATCTGAGCAATTATAAACATTGGAATCTGTAGTAAGTCATAGTATTTTCTTCTGGTTACAGTATGTACATATACTCATGGATTTCTACAGCAAGTTTCCAAAATAGTTATTGAAATCTTAAGTTGGCTGGGCACCTGTGGCTCAATCGACTAAGGCGCCAGCCACACACACCTGAGGTGGTGGGTTCGAATCCCCAGCCCGGGCCCGCCAAACAACAATGATGGCTGCAACCAAAAAATGGCCGGGCGTTGTGGCGGGCGCCTGTAGTCCCAGCTAGTTGGGAGGCGGAGGCAGGAGACTTGCTTGAGCCCAGGAGTTGGAGGTTGCTATGAGCTGTGATGCCATAGCACTCTACCCAGGGGGATAGCTTGAGGTTCCATCAAAAAAAAAAAAAGAAAACTTAAGTTTTGGGTGGCACCTGTGGCTCAAAAGAGTAGGGCACCAGCCCCATATGCCGGAGGTGGCAGGCTCAAACCCAGCCCCGGCCAAAAACTGCGAAGAAAATTTGAGTTTTATCAGTTTTTAAATTGCAAATGATCCCTTACATTTAATAAAGAATAATAAATTTTAATAATTAATTTAATTTAAAAATGCACAAGAAGTATATCATCGTGCCTTGGTATCTATGGGCATTGGTTTCATGAACTCACGAGGGCAGCCAATTATGGAGCTGCTCAAGCCTCTAATATAAAATGATGTAGTATTTACATAAACCTGTGTATATTCTCCTATATATAACATTTTGAATCACCTCTAGATTACTTCTAATACCTAATGCATTGTAAATGTTGTGGCAATAGTTGTCATATTGTGTTGTTTTTAGGGAATAAATACAATAAAAATAATTTGTTCCTGTTCAGTAAAAATGGCTATTTGTTTTCAAACATTTTCAATCTGTGGTTGATAAAATCTATTGATGTGTGACACTCTGTAAAGAGATCTAACGATACTGGGATTTGGGTTAAATTAGATGATACTTTGAGTCTCATTAGAGACTGATGTTTTCCAAGAAAGCACATTCTGTCTAATATTTTTCTCTAATATTGAGAAATAGAGAAAGTCTTATAATTTAGAGCAGTTTAATAAAAATGTATGTATACATGTATAAATGCTTATTGGAAGAGATATTAGTAATCTGTATCAAACTGAATTTAACAAATCTATAATATTCATACAGTTATTTCATCCAAAAGTATAGGAATCATCCCTGCTGTAGTCTCTTATATTTATGGAAAATATGTATTTCTTCCATAAGTTTTATCATAACTAAGTCAAAAACATTTATTGTATTCCCACTGCCACTTTTTAATTTTTAAGACATCCTCATTCCTCCCTTGGATTACCCCATTGTCTCCCAAATAATATCTGATTCTACACTTCTTTTCCAAATTTGAATACATTTATATTACAGCTTCTAAGTTAATTACCGTAAAACAAAACTAGATTTCACCATACCCCTGTTTGACACCACGACATAGTTGTTATTTTAATCCCCTAAGGCTGAGGAAAGCTTCATGGAGTGGACGAAGTCTCACTTTGGGAACCTCGCTTACACCATCCCTGAGGGACTTGGAAAGTGACCCACCCTGGGTTTTATATCTTGGAGTCATGTGACACGTTGGGCCAAAGTCTTAAAAGGCAACCTGCTTTTCAGGGAATCCTAAAATGGATCTGTTTTAATCGGACTCGCCTTATCTCAGAATGTGGCATTTCAGAACATTCTACAGTTGTTCTAGAGAACTACAGTCAAGAAGTGGGGAGATACTGGATTGGTCCAAAAGCAACAAAGGAACTTCCCTTGTGAAGGGGCTGGTATTGGATAGAGAAGATACGGTAGATGACGTGCCCAGCTACGAGAACTAAGCTGACTCCTGCAACATGGTTCAAGGATGGTGAGGGAAATTCTGTGGGAAGAAGAGGTCTGGCACTCCAGGAAAAAGTAATAAAGGAGACAACATTTACACTGGGACTCAAAAGAGCAAAACCCACCCTGGTACATAGATTTGGAGAAAGATATTCCTGGCAGAAGGAAAAGGAGGTCCAAACATTCTAGGATTGTTCGATTTCTTGTATTTTGGAGTAAAATGATGGTCCGACAGGACATTCTGCTGGGTTCATAGTTTATGAGAAATCTAATGTGAAGGTAGGTACTGAGCACCTCAAGGTAGGGAATTTATATAAAAGGGGAGAGAACAAATGCAGGAGCTAAAATACAAAAACCAATGAGCTATTTATTAGGAATCTCGAAATTTGAAAGTTTGGTTTATGACTTTAGCACATACAGATATATTCTTAATTGTTACATCAAAAACATTCGAGAAGTGTATAATGCTGCCTGGATTATCAAGCAAATAAAGTGACCCCAGAAAGGAAACCACAGATGTAAGAATAACAAAACTTTCTCAAATGTTGCTCACAATCTACCGTCGATAGCAGAAACACAGCGAGAGAAAAACGAGTCTATAAAGAGATAAAGCAGCAAATAAATGTGGATCGAGCTTCAATTCAGATATGCTAAGAAATTTAAGATTTTAATCTTTTCTTTCAAACAGGAAAAATACTGAATTTAAGAAAAGAGTCCTTTTTGCTCTTAAAAAAGTTAATTAACACCAGTTTAAAATTGTAGTAATTAGTCTTCAAATGAATGTCATCAATATCAAAATAAGGTTTTTCAAGGACAGTGGGGGGGGGGAAGAAGTGCTAAGGTAATTAATTTGAATTTCTTCTCATTAACTTCTCATAATTACATTTTCAGAATTAAATGCACTTATGTGAAAGTTGTGCATTTTACTTTGGACAGTGAAAGTGACTTTGGTCTTTAAAAAGTTGGACTCTTTATATTAAACATTCACAAATCCAAAGTAAAGTTCATCTGGAAAAATTAAGAATAGGGGAGTTTTGCCTCCAAAACTGAATATTAGTGATTAATGAACATCTTATATTTTCTATAATAATAAATTTCATTTACTTTTGTAAAACAAATAGAAATACATAAGTCTTCTGACTTTTTATCTGTTAGGCAATCTAGGTAAGGGGAAGGTGGTTGATAGATACAAAGGTTTTCAGTCATGTGATTAATGTAAAGGAATTCTTGGACACTGTGTGTGAGAGAGAGAAAGTTAAATTAAGTTAACTATTTAAGTATATATAAGTCTATATGGTTCTGCTTAGATTTTTTTGGAAAGTATTATTTGGGGGAACTTTAAAAAGAAAATAAAGCAATCCTCTTTTCCAGTTTTGGAACAAGTAAGACATAAGTGATATAAAACCTTAAGAAATAATTCAAAACGGAAGGGAAAATGGTGCCTTCATTTCTATTGAAACTGTCTATGAGAATTTCATTCTTCGCTCAGGAAAATGCATTGCTTACCAAAGAAGACCCCTTTGCTTACAGCCTACACTTGACATTCATAACAACATGTGAAGCAAGACGTGGGCCTGGAGTCATATTTGGTGAATCTCCTATATGTGAGAAGAAATAGTAGGTACAGGGAAGATCTCACCCACTACTAACATGGTGCCATCCACATTAGATCCTTAAAAAAAGATGCTTTACTTCAAAGCATCACTTTGAATTAAAGAAAATATAGCATACCTTGGTCTGTGTGTTAAAATAATTTGTAAAATCAGGAAGTCCATGAAAGACTATTGAAATCGCTCTATAATAAGGAAGATTAAAACAATATTTTTACTAGTTTTCCTGCATCTACAATTCACTTTGGATAGCAATGAGAATTATATTTCCGACACACCTCCCATTTAATTTAAATGGTTCATCTTCATCCTCAAAATAAAATCCAAATTCTCCTGGGTAAAACACATCACTGTAATTTGGTTCTTCTTACGTTTTCAGGCCCCCTTATTCCATTTGCTTTTGTACACTGTAAGGTCTAGCCATATTGAACTTCTTTCATTTTAAAAAATGCACTCTGCCTGAAGTAATTTTTAAGGTCTCGGGTACGATCTCCCTTGGGGCTAGAATGATGTTCTTTGGTTTCCTTATTTGTCTACACACCATTTGTCCTTCTTTCCAGGTTTAGGCATAAATTTTGTTTTGAAATAAGTAAAATACAAACAAAAGGAGTGAATAAATACAATTTCTATCCCTGTCTCATTTGTTTTCTTCCCTGGCATTTCTACTAGCTTACACGTCATCCCATACTATAATGCAGACTTATTAGGATCCTCTACAAAAGTTTCAAAACAGAAAGGTAGACATTTGTTTTTGTTTTGGCTTTTTCGCCATTTACTCACAGCAGTTAGCTGAGTGCCTGAAATATAGTAGGGTCTCAATAAAAAGTCTGGAACATGTGAAAAAATGAGGAATTGCTTATAAAAATAAGTGGAGAAGAAAAAATATGAATTATAGCAGCAGAAAGGTAATTTTGAAATTTAACCAAAATTGTACTTTCCCAAAGTACTTGACTTTTTACATGTTATATTTCAAGACATGAGCATCTATGTAGGAATTAAATACATGGAGGTCTCATGGACTGGATTAGTGAAAAATTAGAATTTGACATGGCAATCCAATAATGGGGAAATGTAGGCATATCTTCCTTTGGGTTTTCCAAAGAATATTCACCTAGCAATAAAAATTCCCAAGGTTGTCTCTGCACTAGTAGCTCAGTGGTTAGGGCACCCACCACATGTGCCAGGGCTGGTGGGTTCTAACCCATCCTTGGCTGAGAAAACAAAAATTATAATAACAACCACAAAAATAGCTGGGTGTTGTAATAGCGCCTGTAGTCCAAGCTACTTGGGATGCTGAGGCAAGAGAATTCTCTTAAGCCCAAGAGTTTGAAATTATTGTGTCATCAGAGCACTCTACTGAGGGCAACATAGTGAGACTCTGTCTCGAAAAAAACCCTCAAATTCACTAGGTAATTATAATATTTTGCCATGTATATTGCATACATGTTTGCTCACATTTTTGAAGAAAAAATAAGGATGCTCATTATATATGCGTATGTATGTATAAATATACACATATTTTTAAATGTATGTATAAATATATAAATATATGTATATTTCTACATGTACACATATCATATATATTGTTTGAATCCTATTATTTATGCTTATGTGTTAAAAGTGTAACTCTAGAAATCAATAACAATGTTCATACTCCAGACAATTTCCAAGAATACAATAATAAGTTCTTTTTAAATATACTCTGAATGTACAAGGAAAGCATTTTCAGCCAACAAAGACTGACATATTTCTCCCCTTACACTTTAGGTGAGAGTTAGCAATCTAGCTGATATTTTAGCAAAAATTATTTGCAGATCCCTTGGAAAAGGTTGAAACCGTTTTTGTACACTGTAAGCTTTAAGCTAATGGTTACTACTACAGAGCATGACCACAGAGCTGCCCAGAGACGCCTTGCACCTCCTCCCACAGAGAGTGTCAGCAGACTGTGGAGGCCACAGGAAGAAAAGCTTCTTTAGATACCAGGACAGAAAGCAGGGTGAGGGGAACTTCAAAGTGGCCAGAGGCGGAGCAGGAGGGAAAGACCTGGAGTTTGGAGCAGCTTCCACCTGGGATCTCTGTTCAGCCAAGCTGAGAGCAGAAGAAGGTAAAAGGATTGCATGCTCTCTCTCTCTCTGTCATACACACACACACACACACACACACACACACACACATACACACAAAATAATGATTTCTCAGGGACAAACAACTAACAACTAAATGGTACTTTAACTTTATGAAGAGAGAAGGTTTGATCATGAGTACATACAGTTGCCTCCAAGTTGCCAACAACCTGAGATCAAGCTTTAGAATTTCATTCTTGTGTTATCAGTCTTAGAATAACCTAAAACCTTGAGCTATCTTAAATCACCAATATGGATAAGTCCCACTCACGTTTAATGTGCCTTCCAACAGAACTGTAGATGTTAAAGGAGTACAAGCCATGGCTGCCAACCCAGTTTTTCTGTCATCTGTATACTCCCAGCTCTTATTTATTTGGGGCAGGAAAGAGGTTGATGGATTATTTGTAATTATCCTACAGTTTTAAAAGAGAAAAACAGGGCAGTGCCTGTGGCTTAAGGAGTAAGATGCTGGCCCCATATGCTGGAGGTGGCGGGTTCAAACATGGCCCCGGCCAAAAACTGAACACACACAAATAAATAACCTAAAAGAGAAAAACATAAATGTGAACTCAATTGATGATTTAACTATCTGTTTTAGGTTATATAAAATGATTGAAGCACTTTTGTTTATTTTTGTTTACAAACTCTTTGAGTGTGATCTTTCTTGAACAATCTCCAAGATTGGCTGAAGTCTAGGCTTCACTTGTTTCTTTCCTTCTACATTTCTCATGTCTTCAGCTAAAAACCATGCAATCCTCCGTTGATGATTTTTAATTTTGTGTTATAAAATGTATCTTCCTATTGAGCCTTTCCTCCTCATCAGAAGATGTTGGTCTTCTGTTCCTCATGCTTCTATTACTTGTGTTGTGCACAAGCTGAGTGATACCACTTCTCCATTAGAAAGGTATGCCTGCATTTTTTTCCACTCCTCATATCTAATAAGTAAAGGATGTAGCTGTTCACAACTAAAACTTCCATTGGCCATAAGAATATTTTTTCCACTGTTTATGGGACCTTTTTGTAAACCCATAGCATCCACAGTACTGATCATCTCTGTCCACTGTTCCATAAGTCTTGTGTATTCCAAAACAACTGTCAGTTTTCAATTTGAATCAGTCCTTTCTTGCTATAACCAGTGATCAACTGTGTTTGAGGGCCAAAGCATGTACTCAACGTTGTCATGGAATGAGAGGCACGTCATTTCCATATCACATTAAGAATCAAGTAATTCATTTTCCTAAAGTACCTTCTTTTTCAGATCACTTGGAAAATCCTTTCTAGAAAGCATAACAGTCCCTGTTATATGATGTATTTTCATTTCATGCAATTCTCAAACAAGTTGAGGGCTTGTGTACAAAACAACAACAACAACAAAAAGCACAGTGGACATCTTCTGACATGGGCAGAATAGGAAAATCATTATGTCAGACCAGATCTGATGTAGGATCAAAAAGGTAAGTAGTGGACATGAGAAAACACATCTTGCTACTGTTCTAACCTGTTGTGTGGACGGAACAAAGCAACCATCTACGATCACCTTCAAGAGAAAAATATTTCCAATAGAAAAGATTCCAAGTAGAGTTATCTACATGCATGAAAAAGGATGTATGGCAGTAACTTGAACTTGACCTTAGAAATGAAAACAATGTAACCAAAACATTTGTACCCTCATATCAATGTGAAATTAAAAAAAAAAAAAAAGGGCTCGGTGCCTGTGGCTCAATCCGCTAAGGCGCCAGCCTCGTACACCTAAGGTGGCAGATTCGAATCCCCAGCGCAGGTCCACCAAACAACAATGATGGCTGCAACCAAAAAATGGCCAGGTGTTGTGGCAGGCGCCTGTGGTCCCAGCTACTTGGCAGGCAGAGGCAGGAGACTCGCTTGAGCCCAGGAGTTGGTGGTTGCTATGAGCTGTGATGCCATGGCACTCTACCCAGGGGGATAGCTTGAGGCTCCGTCTCAAAAAAAAAAAAAAAAAAAAAA
>CAUYQV010147536.1:0-23255 GCA_963574575.1 Galagoides demidoff | reverse complement strand
CCTCCCAAGTAGCTGGGACCACAGGCGCCCGCCACAACGCCCGGCCATTTTTTGGTTGCAGCCATCATTGTTGTTTGGCGGGCCCAGGTTGGGGATTCGAACCCGCCACCTTAGGTGTACGTGGCTGGCGCCTTAGCCGATTGAGCCACAGGTGCCAAGCCGGTTCTTTGTACTCTTAATGAATCCCCAAAAATAAAAGAAAAAGAGAGAGAGGATGAGTATGACTGATTTCAGGTCAGACCCCATTAACACTCAGCACACTGCTTACAACCCGACAACCCGTGATCTCGGAGGATCTCAGCTTAGCAGGATACAAGGTAGTAAAGCGTAAATCAGCATGGGGTGCTGAGACACATAAGATTAGGCTTGTATCAGCAGTGCTGGTGAGGGAGAGGAATGCCTTTCCCCAGTAAGCATTTTACTTTCATGGAAGCAAACACCTGATACCAAGGTCTACCTAGCAGAGAGCACCCATGTATCCCTATTTCTTCAAATATCTTCTCTTATTGTTAATTGCTAAGGAGAGAAAGAACTAAATGTTTCTAATTGGAATCTGATGTACTCCTTTCTAATTAGCAATTAAGAAGTTTTTACAAACTTAATGAATCTTCAGCCCCTTCATCTGATTGTCTTTATTACATTTTTGCAAATCAGCATGCACAAAAAAATGCTACATTTTCCTTGAGTCATCTGAACAACCACTGAACATTTTTTTTTTTTAATCTCAATTCTCTGAAAGCTTCAGCATTTTGGTACTGACATATTGCTAATGTGAGAAAATATGACTTTATTCTGCTGACTACCTAATTAATTTTTATAATTATATCATCTCTCAAGCATAATCAAAATTAGATGCCAGGAATAGTGGCTAAGAAGTAAGAAACATCTCTATCTGCACGACTGCTTCACTATCGAAAATGACTTCCACTGAAGCCTCACTTTGAAATAAGGGATAGACTTGGTAATTATTGTTCACTTTAGAGTTTAAAGCAGTGGTGCTCAACCTTCCTAATGCTGCAATGTATTTTCATTGTTAAAAAGGAGTCGTGACCCACAGGCTGAGAACCACTGGTTTGAAGGAAAGAAATTTGCGTGTGCTTCTTACACATTGTATTTCAATGAAGTATTAAAATGTGAGAAAAGTGCTTTCAATAATAAGAAGAAAGAATTATTATATTTTGGATAAAACATCAGATTTCTTGACTTTTATGTCATAGAGGGTGTGGCTGAGACAGCAGGAATTTATTCTGAGTTCTGGAGGCCAAAAGTCTGAATCAAGGTCAAATAGGTGGGATCCCCCTGTGGGCTCTGAGGAAGAGTCTGTTCCGTCCCTCTTTCCTAGTTTCTGGGGGCTCTTGGCAATCCCTGCCTTTCTTCAGCTCATAGTTGCCTAATTCCAATCTCTGCCTCTGTTTTCATTTGTCCTTCTTGTTCTCTTCATTTGTCTCAAATTTCTAAGTGAGTGTGTGTTTCCATTCTTAGAAGAACACTGTTCTTCGGAGTTAGATCCTACTCGAAATCCAGGACTATCTCAACTCAAGTCTTTTCACTTAATTACACCTGCTATTTCCATGTTTCCAAGTAAGATCCCATTCACAGCCTCTATGGATTAGGATTTGGATACATGTTTTGGGGGGTTCTATTCCACCAGATATGTTGTGTGGAATATTGTGTGTTGATAATGAAACAAAAGAGTCTATCATTAATTATAGAAGACCAGTAGAAATCTACTTACATGTAAGGGGTTTTTTAGTATCATAAATTCACAAAATGATTCTTTCCCTGCAAAAAACAAAAATATAAGAGGTATACGTGTTTAAAGGGGTTGCATCAGTGGAAGAAAAACATCCATCTTGATGGGCTTTAGTATGCATTTTGTTTCATGACCTATTACTAGTGGGAGTGAGATGACTCACTGTGAAATGTCAGTAAGCAGACAGCAATAAAGTACCCTGGATGCTAAAAAAAGGACTTATTTTTTATTCTTTTTAGCATTATCCACAAAACTCAAAAAGGTCTGTCCAGGGCAGCAAGCTTTGCAATTAAGAAACAAAAGGTTGAGATTCTACTAGAGGAGATGATTAACTAACAAAACAAAGGCTGAGTTTGCTGCCTTGTTTTTGAAGCACAACTCATAACCTTTCAGACGGTTCTGTCCAACATGGCCACCCCATCTTTTTCCAATCATGTCTGATATTTAGAATCAGCCATACAGAACTAACAGTTATTAAGGGGAGCGGTGTGTGCCAGGCATGCATCCAGTTAAATAGGAATATGACTACCGTATCTAAAAATTGAGATGAATGCCAGAATAGAGAAGAATATTGAATGCTGAAAAAAAATGCTTCTATTCTGTTCCCATGGTGACTCCAAAGTTGTACTAGAACATACTTATTTTGGTTTATATTTTGACTCAGACAACCACTTAATTTATTGGCTTCCAACCATTTCCTTTTCAGATTCCAGTTGCAGTTTTGATTACTCCACATCTTATCTGGTTAAAAACACAAGGTTCAAGATGATGGAATGTATACGTTCATATCTAAGCAGCACATATGAAAAAATTGAAAAATAGGTGTCTAAGAGAAAAATTGTCAAAGGGCTGTTAATTCACTTGCAGTGAAAAACAGACTTCTGACATTTTCAAGTATGAGGAGAATTACTATAGGAAGAACTGTCAATAAGCTAGAAATTATGAAGAAGGGAAATGATAATAACTAATGTTTAATCACATAAAAGTGGGAGATTTTCATGAAACAATTTGTGAGATTGATTTAGTGTTGATAGTTGTTTGAGCAGGTTAGATGGTCTGGAATCAGAAATTGAAAGCCCACTGTAGCAGATGAATAACTTTCTAATTTACTTTGAAGTAAACCTACAGGTTAATTGTAGGGCATATTTGTCAGTTCTAGACAAGGCAGTATGTCCTACCATAATAATTGGATCATCTTAGGTGTGGATACCATGAATATGATTAAAGTCAACTCAAGTGAATTTGGAAGTCCTTGAAAACATGCTAATTATTCTTAGAGTGTGGTTATCACCCGGTATTAACCCCTTTCTTTATTCACCAATCACCTCAGTTATCACAGCTTCCTAGGCCCGCCTTTCAAGTCCTAGTAATTAATTTAGCAATTACTCGTTAAGTAACAACTATGTGGATGGATGTTCTAAGGTGCTGTGAGGCTACAAAGATGAGCAAACTATAAATCCTTAATGTATTTATAATTTAGATGGAAAATTAAGAAATATGCAGAAATAAATATAACACAGTATAAAGAATGCCAAATATTATTAGAAATGCACAGAAAACAATAGTGAGTTTCAAAAGTGAGAGATTATTTTCTACTTTTAGGAAATTGGACTTGGGGAATATTTTGTGAAGGTCTGGCTGTTTATTAGGTCTTAGGATTTGGACACCTAAAAAAGAGGACTCGAAAAGGGTATTCTAGGCAAAAGGTACATGTGGGCAAATGCATAGAGGCCAGAACATGCAAAGAAAGTGGGAGAAGTAATGAATAGATTGGTTAGAGCAGTGGTTCTCAATTGTATTAAAGGGTCCCTCATTAGGAAGGCTGAGAGCCACTGGGTTAGAGCATAGAAATGCTAGGAGGACATTAATAGACAATGAATCCACAAAGCCAGAGTAGGAGGACCTTGAATATTAGTACGGGGAATTTTTTCTTTGTTTCATAAATATTAAGAATTCAGTGATGGATTCAAGAAAGTGAGTTAATATGATGAGAAAGGGATTTTAGGAAGCCAGCTGATGGTGCGATGCACTCTAATAGATATATACCGAATATTCTTTTCTACTGTTGTTTTTAGCTGCACTACTCAGCACCAAATGTGCACATTTCTTTATGTAATATAAACAATTATTGCTTAACAGGCATGGAAAATAACTAACAATAGATGTCAAAAAACTATCATTGTATTTAGAGCAGGACTTTCTCTCTCTAAAAAAAATCCTGTTTAGCACACTATTTTTAAATAGAGATACATTTGCACAAAGGAGGGAGGCAGAGGTCTGGGGCTGGGTTTGAACCCACTACCTCTGGCATGTGGGGCCAGTGCCCTACTCTTTTGAGCCACAGGTGCTGCCCAGAGGCAGAGGTTATTTACTATGTATGTGGAGCTACAGAACATTTATTATCTGCGGTGCTTTTCGATATACCCTTACCCTCCCTCCACCAGTCATTGTGACTACCAAGAATGTCCACTTATATTTTCAGGTGCCTCTATGTACAGGTTGGGAATGTGAAGCAGAACATTCCTTAACTGAAAACTGCAGGATCTGACATAGAGTAATAACACATAATGTTTATAAATAAAATATCTAATATACACATTCCATGGTATATTTCTCATGTTTCCTTTGGGAAAGGATTACAGTAAAAAGATTCTATTTTTAATAAACTAAAATCCCTTATACCTTATCTCTATTTTGAACTTGATGATACACATTTGTGTAATCAAGCCCCTAGATAACTATGCTATAAAAACCGTTTTAACGTCATATAATTTCTTTATAATCTGGAGTGTGGGAAGGGCATTCTGCAGTCACATGGCTATCACTAAGCTTGTGTCTGTTTAACCTACTCAACTTTGCTATTCTACGTCTTTCCTCTCTTTTTATTCACTCCACTTTCTGTGATTTATTTCTACACATGCCAATTTATTCAATCCTAAATTTATTAGGCATTTTCATCAATATTTCTTGAAGGACAACAACCAGAATATAAAACAAGCGATGACTTTACTTCATTTGAAGTATGTCTACTTTCTCTGCATTTTTAGTTTAACGATACATCTGTAATTTTTCTTTTACCAGTGGAATTTTAGAAATTCTAGCTACTCATGCCAAACTATTATCTTACCTTTTTTTCTTTCTTTCTCTTTTCTTATTCCAGAATGGGAACGGAACAGCTGCAAGGCATATAGTTCTGGCGGTGTTTTACTCTCTTGCACATCTCAGTTGCTACAATTGCATAAATATGTATAATTCTGTCCTTTTCATACATTAAACATATGTATCCAACACTTGGGAACAAAAGGTGTTTCTATAACATGTGGGTGTATTATTCTAAATTGTTCATATTTTGCGAGCCATACACCACTAGTAAGAATCGTCAATGGGAGCAAAAAAGTATTTGGATAAGACATTAGCATATTAGTCATATGAAAGTATGATTATTGTTTTGCAAGCCAAGAGAAAAAAACATTTAAAAATGAATTATAGCTATCTCACAGGATCCAAAAGAAAGAATATACTTCACAAAATACTAAGAGTAACAAAGAAAGTGAAAAGAACTAATATAACTCAAAAACCTGGTCTTTGTCATGAATTTTGCAGAGAAAATATCTCCTATGCCTCAAATACCCAGAGAGACACTAACAATGATTTTCATTGACACTGTCCCTTCCTTTTAAATATTAGGAAGTAAAAGCAGAGCAAACTCAATCCACTTGCCATGGACACATTATATACAGCCACAAATTTGTTTTTATTATTCAAAAGTCTTATTAGGTTTGGGGTAGGATAAATAGATGGCAAGGAAGTGGGTTGGGGGATAGTGAGAACACAGTTGTAGCTAGGAACAAAATTGAAGCTAGAAACTGTTCCCAAATGGGAACATACACAATAACAATATAGTACACCTAGTGACCTTTAAGTGACCTAGAGTTCATTACCATCTAATTAACATAACATGATCCACCCCAAAGGATTCAGGGGCAAGATTCACATATAGAAAGAGAAACTGTTATTCAACTAACCTGTTATGTAATCTGTTATATAACCCCAACCTGTCAATCACCCCAAAAGGCAAGAAACAACAACCAGTCCTGCCAGGAGAAAGGCGGGACAAACTAGTGAGCACATGAAAGGAGTATGTGCTCAGACTAGGGTCTTTCTCCACTGGTAGAGACTAACCCATTCCTTCCTCTCTGCAATGATTTTCACTTTATGTCATGTCATTTCCTGCAGCTTCCCTCTTCACTTTCACTTTGTATAGCTTCTTTGTTTTTCCTGTAATAAACCGTGTGGGATTGCTCTGTATCCAGGATCCCTCCCTCATTGCCTGAGCACTGGGCACTGATGTTCATTCTTGACACTGGGAATTGGGGGACCAGGGATTATCCAGATGGACCTAATGGTCCTGCCTGTCTTCCCTGTTTCACACGTCCTCTCTAGAAGGGGACAGAGTCCATGTTTCAAGATCAGTTACCTAGTATATGACTATCTCTAGGGTGCTTGTTCAGGGAATCTTTACAACAAATCCGTCAGTAGTAAAGAAATGGTTATAAATAGTATTAATTTACTTTCTTAGCTATTGTCCTTAAGAGCAAGGCTAAGTAAAAATTATTTTGAAGTCACTTAAAAAATATACATTTAATTCAAGTCTCTATCTCTGACCAGGCATATGAATTTGAGCCATCTATTAAATGCCTCCCAAATCTGTTTTCTTTTATCTATATATAGAGTAATGAATGATGACAGCTAGCTAAACAAGGGTTCTATAGAAGATAAGATATAATAACAAGTAGACATTTCATACTCAAACCCTACACTCACTTAGCATCCAATTTATTTTAACTTCTTTCATATCTCCCTAGGTTCATTTACTGCATCTCTGGGAAAATGTGAATTCCAAGGTTAAATAATACAAAGGAATATATAGGATTGAGGAATTTCTTTCCAGAATTAAAATGATTAGTAACTGATGCTTTATCAGTTAGAAAAGTATGGGTCACTTTTCAGGACACTCCTTGAAAGTCAAATGTTCAGTTTAACTACCAAAACAGAAACTCTCAGCGTGAACAGTGACAATATTTATTTTCACCTTTTCCAAATGCATATATGCAGTTTTCACACGAAAGATGCATTATTGTGTTTTTGTGTGTAGTTGTTTTTAAGACACCATATATTAATTGTTTTCAGGTTTACCTGCCATTCCAGACTGCATGCACAAATGCGCTATCCCACTATTCATTAACTCAACTGATAGCACACTCATTTTAACACTGGCATGCTTCAGTACAAAGAAATATAATTTTGAGAAAATCTTTCAGGAAAATTCCCCTAGGAACTGAGAACGTTTTATCTGAAGTAAGATATTACCATGGGAGGATTGTATTACGTGCACTGTGTTTTGGCAAAGCTTTGGGATACAGTCATTAAAAAGGTTGGCTGTAAATTTGTTTTACTGGATAATTAAATCCAAGAGTTTGCAGGAAAGGTAGTCATTTTATTTGGGATTTCATTTTTAAATACAACAATCTTAAGGAATTTGTAAATGAGTCATGAAATGGTAGTTGGAATTTTTGACAAATTTAGGTGATTTCTTTTTAATGCAAGATGGTCACTCTGTGTTAATTAAAATATTTAAGTTTTAAGGGAGTGCATTGTTTTTACTGTTTATTTGGTTTTTATTACCAAACAATGAATTAAAATACCACCTCTCTATTCTTTTATGATAAGATTATCAAGGAAAAATAGCTTTCAAAAATCCTTTAGGAAACCAGGGCATTAACATTTGTGGAACAGTGTTTATGAGCAGGAGATTATATGAAGGACTATGCAAATGGTCTCATTGAATTGTTCTATGACTCTCCCACGTGGAGATAATTAGTCCCTCCCCCCATGCCACTGTCCTATCTGTCCTATTATACCATTAAAGAAACTAAAGTTCAGGGAGAATTAAGTGCCTTGCCCAAGGTGACATGTTACAGGGATTAGTGACAATAAAATTTGAATCCCAGTTCCTTTATAAACAAGAAGAGATTTTTTTTCTCCTATTCCACTACTACCTTCTACAAAAGTGCCTTGCTTTTAAAATGGGATCACTTTGCTCTTAGGGGAAGAGAGAGATTTGATACCATAGAATGCAGAACATTGAAGAGTCAACTCTATACACCTACACCACACCGCATCAGTAGTCATCCACTCATAAAACTTTACTTAAAAATGATTTCAAGGAAATACAGATTTAAAGAACAGAAATATATTCCCAGTTTAAATATTCATCAAAAATACAGAACCATTTGGAGAACATAAAATATAGTTGATAAAGATTTTTCTCGTATCTAAAAGTCAGATACATGTTTGGAATGAAAATAAAAGTTAGCACTGCTTTGCTATCTAAAAGGCAGTATTTTATCTCAATCATACGTTTTGCAATTCTATGCAAGTATATATATTTCAGCATAGTTTCATACAGACTCCCTCTATGGGAAAAGTAGAAAAATAGAGATATGAAAAGGGAATAATGTAAATACAATATCGGTAGCAGTGAAAAGCTAAAAAACAAATGGTACTGCTTTTTGTGTCATATAAGATTGTTATTCCCAATGTGGAAAACTGCAGTTCAGTCCTCGTGCTTAATCTTTCACATGTCTGAGAAAGCTGCACAAGATATATGTAAAAGGGGCAGAATTGTCCTACCTTGGCTTTCTTAATAATATACATCAGGCAAATGAGATGTTTCTAAATGTCATTTCTGTAGCAAATACAGTTTTCACAGTAGAGTAGGACTAAGGCTGTATAATTCTAAGGAAATGGTTGGTAGGATGGGAGTGTGGGTTTAGGGGTTTGTAATAGTTTGTCTTAGAAAACAATGGTTCCACTCTTTACGTTGTGAATGTTCTACTACTTATGTGTTTCAGAATGTTTCCTATTAGATGAAAACTGCAAGTGGTTGGTAAAAATAGAGAGACTAGGAAACCCAAGACCCTACTGTGATATTCTACCTTGGAAATGTTCTTTCAATTTCAGGTTTGCAAATGGATATTTGCATAACAAAAAAATAAGTATTGACTTTAATTTTTAAAGGGAAAAAATCCCAAAGATACAAGTTGTAGCTGAGGAGATAAAGAGAATTACAAGCTAAAACTTATTCAATTGTTACTTTGTTCTAAGAACCATGCAAGGCACTGTATATTAATTAGTTCATTTAATACCTACAGTCTTCCTATAGAAAAGCTTAGTCAGTTCTATTTTGCCTGGGAGGAAGTTATATTTCCTATTCTGAGAGGTAATAACAATTTCAGGTTACAGATAACTTATTCAATAATCAGAGAGGTGATGCAACTTGCCCAGGTAGCAGAAGGCATAGCTGAGATTAAAAACCACGTTTTTCTTTTCTTCTGGGTTGAAATGTTCTTCCTTTTCCAGTTGCTTAAGATGTCCCATGAAGTTGATGACTTCCTCTCTTTGTGTTCTTTTTGAGAAAGGCTTGCAACACTATAAATTTCCCTTTTAGGACTGCCTTTGCGGTGAGAGGTTCTGGTACATCACAAAGTCCCCAAACTACAGATGTTGGCATGGAGAAAAGGGAACACTTCTGCACTGCTGGTGGGAATACAAGCTAGTACATTCCTTTTGGGAGTATTTTGGAGAACACTCAGGGAAATAAATGTAGACCTGCCATTTGATCCTGTAATTCCTCCTCTAAGTATATGTCCAAAAGATCAAAAATCATTTGGCAACAAAGAGATTTGCAACAGATTGTTCATTGCAGCATAATTCATAATTATCCCAAGTCATGGAAGAAACCCAAGTGCCCACCGACCCATGAATGGATTAATAAATTATGGTATATGTATACCATGGAATACTATGCAGCCTTAAAAAGATGGACATTTACCTCTTTTATGTTTACAAGGATGGAGCTGGAAAATATTCTTCTTAGTAAAGTATCTCAGGAAAGGGAAAAAAAATATTCAACGTACTCAGTACTATTGTGAAACCAATTTATAATCACTCACACTTTATACAAAAGATGAATCACAACTATAGCCTAGGATGAAGGAGGAAAGGAGAGGGGGAGAGGAAGGGAGGGGGGTGGGTTGATAGAGAGAGGGTTAATAGGGGGAACATACCTATGGAGCATATTTAAGGTGACCAGATTTTAACATTGGTTAAGTGGGACACCATTGACTGGGGGGAGGGTTCTTAATTAAAAATTTGGTCTATATGGAGCAACAAAAATTTTCATAGAATACAAAAATAGTATTGTAATATATATATTTTTAATTTCAACATAAGTACAATTTACAAATATAATACATTAAAAAATTATGTATTATATTATTTTATCCTTTGGCATATTTCTTGTCAAATTCTAACAACTGATCGACAACAAGAACTTTGATAAGCAGTTCTCAATAATCAGTTCTCAACAATTATTTGTTATTATAAAAGTTTAACATTATAAAATTAAAAAAATGTATATAAAACTCATATCCTGGAGAAATAGCCACATGGCAGCCAAAAACCATATATTCCCTTCCTGTTCTCCTGCCGTTCCCTAGCTTGTCATGCATTCTTTCCAAAAATCGGGACTTTTTTAAAATGCCGCAGGACATGGGACAAATTGTTAAAAATCGGGACTGTCCCACCAAAAGTGGGATGTCTGGTCACCTTAAACATATTGCAAGTACAAGTTGGACCTATCAGGTGTAGAACACAAATGTCTCAACACTTTAATTGGGTAAATGAGGTGAAGGCTATGTTAATGAGTAGTATGTAAGCATTCCAATTTGTATAAATAATCAACACATTGAATCCCATAATGGCATAAATATATTTATGATCTATGTACAAATGACACAATAAAAAAAATAAAAAGAAAAAAACAGGTTTTTGAGGGAATTTACCTAACAAACACAATCACTGTAACCTAATTCTTTGTATCCTCACTGAATCCCAAACAATAAAAACAACAAGGACAACAACAAAACAGGTTTTTTTCACCCCACAAAAGCTCTTTTCTTGATGGCACATGTCTTACTACCGATCAGAACTTTTGAAACTGTCAATTCATGGGGGTGACATATTCTTGGAACTAAGGGATAACATGGGAATATGTACCTTAGAAAAATATGATGATGATGATTTAAGAGAATCCTAAAAAAATTGTTTCCAAGAAATAATTCTGCATGAAGCCTTTTGGTCTTTGGTGACATATATAATGACATGGAAACTACAAAAAAATCCAAGAAAAATAAAAGCCTACAAGTCAATGTTCTATAAACATCTCTAGCGCTTTAATCTCTTTTGGACAGTACTGTTTAATTACAGCTGTCAAAATCACACCTTTATATTGTCACAGAAGTTTAATATTGTAGGCAAAAATAATCACCTTTATGTTTATGTTAATAAACTTTGAATGAATCAAGAATTTTAAAAATCTTAAGGGAACTATGTTCCAAGGAAAAGGTTATTTCTGAATGAGTCTGGCATCTGTTTCGTAGACTGTTCTGAGTAAATGCTTTGAAAAAATTTCTCATCTGGACAGAATTGGTCAAATTACTAAGTCAGGGTTGAATGAACCTTAGCATCAGTATTTTATATATTTTTTCACTAGATTAACATAATTTGAACACATTTTCAACTTTAGAAATATGATATATTTACTGTAGAAAAGCAAAGTGTGCAGCAAAATCAAGAATCAGATCTCATTTCACCAATCCATGGAAGTGTTGTCTTTATTGGAAAATAAAATCCAAATGGGAAAGTTTAGGCCTGGCTTCCTCCAACAACAACAAAACAGTTTGAGATTATCTCCTGATAGACCTCATAAGTATTTTAAATAAAAAATTAAATTACTTTTCAAATAGTAAATGAAAATAGTAGCTGGATCAAGTGCAATGGCTGTTTTCATGAAAAAAAAAATCCTGCTTGTAAATGGGTGAAGGGACAAATGCTAGCATGACATTCTGTGAGCAGTTAACTAAAGCAGATGCTGGAGAACTTGAAAGGCCCTCTAGAGCCAACTTCTTGATTACAAGTACTCATAATGCCAACTTTATTATGCCCAGGAGTATAGTTACAAGAGAAAACTAGAGCTTCCTATACACACCAATTTCTAAAACCATCTGATAAACTAAGACCCATGGTTGGAAGACCCAAGAAAAGAAATCAACCTTAGCTAAGACCTTACCATGAGCAACTGTTCAATGAAATGACCTATCCTATGTAAAAACCACTGACTGAGCCTTGGTTTTATTCAAAACACAGTGTAGTTCTAGGAGGGACTGTTTTTGAGAGACCAAATAAGATAAAAATAACCAAACATGTGGACTTTTTTAGGCAAGTCACTTTGGATTTGTATCTAAGAACAATATAATTTATTTTTCAAACCCAAACTGTATAAATTGTAGCAAGCATGTGGAGCAAACAAGTGAAATATAACAAAGAAAATGTGTTCCTTGTGCAGAAGCCAGAAAATCAAGAATAGGCAGAAAAGTAGAGTGGCAAACCAGGATGGGTGACTCATGACTGAGATATTATTATTATATTATTATTATACCTCATGACTGAGATATTTCCTGAAAATATATTAAGGAAATAATTAACTGTTGAAATAGATTAGTGATAGGAAAGAAGATACTAAGAGTTTAACTAAGACTAAATAGTTTTCACCAGGTAATATTGAGCAATCGAAATATTTGAACAGGAGAATGATTGAATTATAGCTATATGTTACACAAACCAACATATTCTAGTAAAGGTCAACTGGAAAACCAGTATTAGCTACCATTTATTAAAAATATCTCATATCGAGCTCAGCATTTTATCTACATACCAGTTTTAATTTGTTGAGTCTATATTAGTAGATGATTCATCAAGCAAGTCTTATCTAGTTGCGTGAAAGAACAATTCATTCAAAATAGTTTAAATAAAATATAATGTATTATAATGGTGCAAACGACATCTCTTAGGAACTCAGGACTAGATTCTGTGGCTTCAGGACCTGGTGCACACCTTTCAAGACTGTATGCTCTAACTGATGCCATTTCTCTCTTTTCCTATCCGCTACTTTCTCATTATGTACAACTTTATATTTTTATTTTTACACTTACGTAGTACTTGTATTTGTCCCTGTTTCATCCTTGTAATAAAACTGTGCAGTAGAGGTCTTTATGCTCGTTTTGCAAGTGTAAATGAGGCACAGGGAGACTGAGAAACTCGTGCAAACGTGTCCAGCTAACACAGGCAACGCTGTCATTCAAACCGAGTCGTGGAGCTTCATGTCCTCAGTCTTAACGACTGCTTGTTGCTTCTAGGCAAGCCGATATGAATACTAGGCTGAAACCTATGTCAAAACTTAGCAGTCCTCCCCTTTGACTGTACACGCTGGGCCTGCCCGTTCAAATGCTTGAAAGAAGAGAATATTAAGAGAAGATTACCTGACTTCAGCATTTTATAGTGGACATGGCACACAAGCAAATATAATGAGAGATGGCAGGAATTTATATGAAAATTTCTCATATTCTTTGACAGTCTGGGGAAACACCAAGCTGATACTGTCCACATGAAGTCATCTCAGGGACTGATCATAGTTAAACTATCTCAAAATTTCAGTTAATGGTGATATCAAAATAAATAATGGTAGATATCAAATAAAGAGCACACATTTTACAGGAGGTAAAGCTCTTTGTAAAATCATGTTCATTCATTATTGCCCAGAACTTGAAGAGTTTGAAATAACCATGAAAACATAAAATATAACATGTTTGCAAAATTTACATACAGCAGAGAAACGGGGGTGGGGGAGAGAAAAAGAACTATAGATCTTTTTAAAAATCAGTGTGTAGATGCTATAGAGAAAGAGATAAAGTTGAGATGTGTGGACTTTGAAATCAGATGATCTGTATAAGAATTTATCTTTTGTGGTGCTTTAACGTTAGAGATTATGTATCATCTGTAGTCATATAATTGCCAATTTATACTATATAAATTAAGATGGATTATGATGCCTACTGCAGAGGATTATGGAAGGGTTAATATAGAGAATTTTCTTAAAAATACATTACTGCTAAGTCATGATGAAATATATTTAAGGATACGTAGAATTCCACAGTAAAAGAAATAATCTAGAAAGCTTTTGTTAAAATGTCTATTGTGGCAATTTAGATGGGTAAAGGGAAGCTTGCAGAGAAATAGTGTGTGAGATGTGAGATTTGATTAGGTAACCCCATAATATATAAAATCTCATTGGCTACTTATAGAGTTTCCTATAATAGATTGAGAACAAAACCCAATCTAGTGTAAAAACAAGGGAAGACAGAAGATATTCATATAATCAAATATTTAACTTGCCTCAATGTTTCTATGACAATGTCAATGTCTTTTGTTACGCACTTCCTCAATTATGCACTAACACAATAAGATTTAACATAATTGTCTATTGTATAAAAGTAATTTTTCAATTAACTCTCAGAAAAGAATGTGTTCCAAAATTAGTAATGTAAGTTGACTCAAAATTTTCTATTAAAATGTACTCTAGTTATAATTTATGGTAAAATTATATTGGAAAGAACTCTTAAGTATTGGCCATAGTATTTCCATCACTATATGCCGTAATATTGAATTATTTTTTTCCTCGAATTTATGCCTTACAGTTTATTTCTGGTTTTCAACATTATTCCTTTACAAAGGCTCTGTTCACTTTCTTCAGGTTAGACTGAAAAATGGAGATGAGTTAAAAAAAAATATATATATATATATTCCTAAGATGAGTGTAGAAAATGGTTGAAAGTGGTTTGCAATAGCTGTTGAGCCCGCATCACGTTGTAGGGTGGTTGAGATGGATCTAACACACAAGTAATGCAAAGTGAGGCAATTTATTATCGGGCTGCTCCTTTAATAGCTCCATTATCAGTCAATCTTTTTTCATTAATTATCTGTTATTGCATAACAAATTCCCTCAAATTTTGTACCTTAAGGCTACCTGTATTTATTATCCCTGTGTTTTTGTGAGCCCAGAATCTGGGCATGGCTGCCTAGTCTCCCACAAGGCTATAATAATGTGTCAGGCCAGGATCTCTCGTCCCCTCTGAAGAGTCCACTGGAGAAGCAAAGGGATCTAAACTCCTTTAAGTGTCATTTGGCTGGATTGAATTCCTCAAGGGCTGCTGGACAAGAGACCTGAGTTCTTGAGAGCTGTTGGCTGGAAACCACCTCCAGTTTTATAACGTGGATTTGTCTCTCCAGGTAGCTGGCTTATCAAAGCATGCTAGTAAAAATGGAAATAAAAGGAGAATCTGCCTTCAAGGAAGAAACTGCAATCTACTAGTCACGTATCATCACTATTGTTTATTTTAGTGGTAGAAGAAGTCACTGGGCCCAGCCCAATTTGAAATGAAGAGGTCCTACAAGGTGGTTTGTAATACCTGGCAGGGATCATTGGTGGGCCTCTAGGAAATATGCCTACCACAACTTTCTTCACAATATTACATTCTCACTTCTGTGTCTCTTATGCAATTAAAAAAAAAATAAATCCCTTGCCACTAGCACACCTACTCTGACCTCATCCTATCAAATATATATATGAGAAGAAAGTGTATTTAATTAAAATGTATATATTTTATATCTATTTATACTTTAGCCTTCAGAGATAGCCATTTAACAAATCTTATTCTGAGTGTGACTGATCTTTATCCTATTGAGTTTGATTGATCTTTATCCCTCAGCTCTGTGGCCCTCAGTCCCTCTGCTTTGCTCCTGCTTTGTGCACATGTAAGCTTACTGCATGAAAGTAAGATTCTGTTTGGATTTTGAGTTATAATCCATTCAGCTTGCTGCCTGGGTTGCTAATGAGGAGCTGATTTCTTCTGGAACAGAGCACTTTGAGAACACGGCCATTGTATATTACGCAGAACCAGCATTTAGCAGCAGGAAACACAACGTCTCCCAGTGAGACTCAGAGTCCACATATGCCAAATGGCATTCCCCAAGTTTGATTGGAATTGCAGATTGTCTTTGCCAGATTTGTAAACTCTGAACAGAGTTACGGAGTCAAGCGGGTCTGAATTAAACCCTAAGCCACTCTGTAGCTCCATCACCCAGGAACCTTATCTCCAAAACCTCAATTTCCTAACCTGCAAGGAAAAATACTATCCTCTTTTTTAAATAAGATATTTGTTTTAGTTTGATTAAAAGGTATAACTTATATCATATGCCTAGTTTGTTATTTAATAATTATCACCGACTTCTTGACTGTGTCTTATACATGATTCCTCCACTTTAATTTCTGGCCGTTTGATTTTATTTTAATAATCTTGGTGCCAATTATTCATGAATGTACCTCAGATTTACTGTTTTACTTATTTATATTCTCTGATGGCTCTGCATCAACTTAAAGTTAATTACTGCATTTTCACAACCTCCTTAGTATTCACCCCATGCAATTTGTCAAACATGTACTATGTACTAAGTTTTATACTGGCTTATTAGATATGGTGGTAAACAAGGCATAACGCCTGCACTGACCACCATCTGCAAGTACCAGTAGGCACTGAACTCTGGGGCCAATACTGGCCTTAAAAAGGAATCATGTGAGAGCCTCTTTTTAACTACTCATAAATTCAGTATGACATTCATTCTTCTGTCTTAAACTTGGTTAGTATTTGTTGGTCGGAATAAGTATTAGACTTGTATCTTATGCTGGTGACTTGATCTTTATTTTTCTAGGCTGTTAACTTCGTGATGATGATGTCCTCTAAAACTGTTTCTTAGTTTTCTAGGAATTTCTTTCTGGCAGTTCTCTGGTCCCCAGGTTCCCAGTGTCAAGAATGAACCCTGGTACAGGGGTGAGCCACTGACAGATGATCATAGGTACAGAGCAATCCTACACGAACAGTTCATTACAAGAAAAATGAAGAGGATTTAAGAAAGTGAAGAAGGAAGCTGCACAAAATCACACTAAGTGAAAATATGTTCGAGTCCCAGAGGAACGGGTCAGTCTCCAATAGCAGAGAAAGACCCTGAAGTCTGAACACTGCTCCTTGTACCAGCTCGCTAGTTGGTCTCATCTTTTTCCCGGCAACATTTCTTGTTTCCTGCCTTTTGGGGTAATTGACAGGTTGGGGTTATATAATAGAATGCTTGACAGGTTGGTTATATAACAGTTTCCCTTTCCATGCGTGTGTGTTCTCCAGAATCCTTCATGAAAGCCCCGCCCATTCTATGCTAATTATATGCTAATGAGCCCCAGGACAGTCAAGGTTAATGGGAGCTCCAAACTGTATGTTCCCACCAATAAACAATTCCCAAATGCAATTTAGTTCCTAGCTACAATTTGGTTCTCACTCTCTGCCCTTAGCCACATCTTGACATCTGTTTACCCTCCACCAGACTTAACCATACCATAAATTTTGACTTTGTGCTCTGTTATCATCTCATAATCTGTCAGAAACTATAAAGGCATATTCTTCCCACTCACTGGGCTCTCTCTCTCTCTCTCTTTGAGACAGAGTCTCACTTTGTTGCCCTTGCTTGGTGGAGTGCCATAGCATCACAGCTCACAGCAACCTCAAACTCTTGGGCTCAAGCAGTTCTCCTGCCACAGCCTCCCAAGCAGCTGTGACTACAGGAGCCTGTCACAACACCAGGCTTATTTTAGTATTATTACTATTGTTGTTGTTGTTTTTAAGAAGGGGTCGGTGCTCTTGCTCAGGCCAATCTGCAGCCAGTGAACTCAAGCAATCCACCTGCCTTGGCTTCCCAGAGTGCTACGATAACAGGCATGAGTCACCGCGCCAGTCCTGGACGCACTTCACTTATTGCAGAAGATTATGTCCGCCTAGATGCAAAATAGATCCAAGATTTTTTCCATGAAATCCTAATTCCCCCTTCCAATTCCTAGCTGAACTCCAGATGAATAAATTTCCCTTATGTTTTACCCACCATGTAACTGAAATGTTCACGAACAGTATATAACCAAGAAATGTGGTTATCTTTGATGGCAACATTATCCAGGATAAATATTAGTTACTATGTGTATAATATAGTTGTCAAGCTGACACTGAAGAATTTTGGTCCCACATCTTGAAACTCATGTCAAGTTACAGGGTGAGCAGTTTGTACTAAAAAGGTACATGCCTGGTGACAATGATACACATTTGTCATGGCTATTTAGAAAAAAATATTTTCATAGGATTCAGTAGCCAGACAATTAAATTCAGAACTTCATCTTCGTGGTTCTTCACGAAAAGCAAAAAATATTACCACCTGAGCAAGGGCTATGTCTGTACTCACAATCTGATGCTATAGCATGTTTGTGGACATCATCATGTTATTTGCATCAGTTTCAACAGCTAGAGGGGCACTTTGTGTATAACAGGCATATTTGTATTACTCAGTAGCATTTTGTCTTTTTCTACATCTGCTTCTTACAGCAAGGTGATTAAGTTATTTAATTCTGAGCTATGGATATCTGCCTTTGTTTGATACATAGTATTCACTAAAGAACTATTTTTTGAAGGAAAAGAAAGAAGGAGGAAGGTTGAAGTACTTTTCAGGGGAAGAAATCAAAGGAGTAAAATCAAGATGTTCTACCTGTTTCCTAACTTTTAATCATACGTTACTATTCCCATGTTTTGTTTTCTTCATGTAACTCGTTTTTCATCCCCTGCATTCTCCTCTTTGGTTTCGCTGTCGAGATACGGTCTAGTTGTGAATACTTCCTAAAATGACAGTCATAAAGGAACCTGCAGTTTTCTTCATGTTCTAAAGACTCCTATGGTGTAACAGTTTTAGCTCACAGAGTGGGTAACATAAAACCATTTTTTCCTGAGTTCTTTCTGATTTCTCGGTTTTATAATGAGCAATATCAATAGATAGTCCCCTGATTTCCTCCACAGCACCCACTTGTTTTTTTAATAATTACAGGAAGCTCAATAATTTACACAGTGCCAGGTAGATAAGTTGAAGAAGGTAATAGAGGGCACACAAAATCAGTAAAACTAATGACAGGAGAAAAGTCAACTCTGTCCTAGGACTTAAGATTCTGGAATTCTTGATACCTTTCCTTGCTGTGCTTCATGCCTTGGACACACCACCTCCCTCATTAGATTCAATTCTCCAGTTAATAAGGAGCATGGTTACTCAAGCTGTATAAACCTCCATAACTCTTTATAGGTTTTTTTTTTTTTTTTTTTTTTGAGACGGAGCCTCAAGCTATCCCCCCCTGGGTAGAGTGCCATGGCATCACAGCTCATAGCAACCTCCAACTCCTGGACTCAAGCAAGTCTCCTGCCTCAACCTCCCAAGTAGCTGGGACCACAGGCGCCCACCACAACGCCCGGCCATTTTTTGGTTGCAGCCATCATTGTTGTTTGGCAGCCGGGGCTGGGGATTCGAACCCGCCACCTTAGGTGTATGTGGCTGGCGCCTTAGCCGATTGAGCCACAGGCCCCGAGCCAACTTCCACAACTCTTAAATTTTTGCACTTCAATAATTAAAAATGAGTCAAATCCATTTTTAGCTATGCACTCTCATACTGATTGTTAGAAATTAATCTCCTGATGGCATTCTACCTGTAAAAACCCAATAAATAAGTAAATAAAATACACAAAAACATATGTAATTAAAAAGTACTAAAGAATTATTGGGGGCACTGGTAACGTTTGAATATGAAGTACAGATTATAGTATGTAATCAATGTTTAACTTCCTGATTTTGATAAATGTAATGTTCTTGGGAAATACTTTCTGAATAGTTCAAGGGTTATAAAATTAGTGGCATTTAATTAATCAACAAATTTGGTAGATACGGTCAACATATTAAGGTAGTTTATAAACATGAAGAATTATAACCACTGTACCTACTGTTAGAATCTGATGTTAGATCACATTTCCACAGCCCACAGGAGCCATAACTGAAGTTTTATCCATCTGATGTTGTCAACTGTGGCCAGTATGGAGATGACTCTTATCTCACCATTGTGTTAGCACTATAAAAAAAAACTGAACATAGATGCAATTTCAGCAGGATGATTAAACTCATAGATTTTCAAGCCCAGTTTTTTGTATCCTGGCTTCACCACTTTGGACAAATCATTTAGCTTTTCAGTGGCTCAGTTCTCCTCTTTGTAATTGGAAAATGATAGAAGCACCTACTCCATGGGGCTATTTGGAGAAATACATATGTTGAATGTCAAATCGCTCAGAAGAGTTGATGGCCCAAAGTAAGTGCTCAAATGTCCTCTGAAATCTTGAGTGTTACTCCACACAATCCTACCTACACAACTGGATGAAAGGCTCCCTCTGTCCCCTTGAGGATTACACCTGTCATGTGTGCTTTACAGGCATGGCTTAGAATTTTAGGGGAACAGTTTTTTTCTACAATCTATCTTTTACTCTGACAGTCTACCAGATAGTCAGTCCATGTAGTCTAGGGCTTACACTTCATTGTCAACTACCTTAGACGAATCACCCTGGTTATATCAGATTTTGTAAAAGAGGTAGCAAAGACCAGCTGCTCTTCAGTCAGATAGCCTTGATTATAACCCTGACTCTTTCACATATTAAACAAGTGAGATTCTGGAGAGTCTCACTCTGCTGCCCATGCTATAATGCTGTGGCATCAGCCTTACTCCCTCCCTGAGTATCTGGGACTGCCATGATGCCAGAGTAATTTTTTTTTCTATTTTTAGTAAAAAAACTATTGCAATTGCTCAGGCTGGTCTCAAACTCCTGAGCTCAAGTGATCCTCCTGCCTTGGCCTCCCAGATTGCTGGGACTACTTATGAGCCACTGCTTCTGGCCCAAGTTTGTGTTTTTTTTTTTTTTTGAAAAATACTCTTTTACCTTAGTTTCCCCATCTGTCATGACACACATGATAGATGGTAACCCACAAAGTTGACATAAAGTTAAATGAATAAATATGTATAAAGTTTATGCAATGGTGCCAGAACCAGTGCAAGTTCTCAATAAATATTAGCTTTTGCTTCATTTAAAACATGTCTCATATATTTTTGACAAGATTCACTTTTTATAATTTCTATTATTTTCAGTAGTCTGAACTTATACACAGAAAAAGATGATCTGTTTCAAATGACAGCCCTAACGCTGTTTGAATATGAATATAAGACTCTTTAAAAATATGTCTTCTTCTTTCCTTTAAATTCCAGTAGCTTTGTCATGCAGAATGTAAAGTGGTGCTAAATCACATCTTCTTGGTTATTATTTCCTGAAACACAGTCCAGGTTGTTAATGTTTTCACAAAACTGTGACACAGAAACTGCTGAATACGCATATTCTATTGCAGAAAAGAGTAGTGTATTAATTATATCACTTTTTGTTTTGGACATAGTGTTTTTATTTCAAAGATTCACCAAACCCATTTGTAGGGAGCCCTTTCCCTTATTTCTGCTATCTTAACACGTATCTTTTCCCTCCTAACATCACAAAACTGACTTTGGGCGCTGAATCTAGAATTGTGGTTTACTTTCTCACTTCAATTTCTTCACCTCTAAAAGAAGTTTTACTCCAAGGTCTTACAGTTTTACCATACGGCCCTTACCCATATGTTCTGAAATCCCTTGATTGTCTATCTTTATCTTTGGCATTAGTATAGTTCGTTGTATTTATTCCGGGCCCTCATTTCCTGCAGGTGGTGATACAGAACACTAATGTAGTCATGCAGCCTGACTCTCCTTTTTAATCCTATGTAATTTAATCCTATGAAATTTAGCAAAGGGGTCTTCCATGTTCTCCAGAAAAATAACATAATTGGTGATGAACTGCAATGTAAAGCAGCCCACTTGGTGTCTAATCATGGTCTAATAGCTTTGTAGTAGCTGTGTGTTACATCATTTTTACTTTTTTCACTGCTTGATTAGATGAAACTGGCTGTTACTAGTTAAGTGTCTCTTTAAGTTCACTTCTTCTTAAATCATTTTCAGAAGCAATGGCAAACAGGTGCTGCCTTTGTGAGGGCAACGTGCTTCATAACTGTGGGGTCAAATAGAAAAGTCTGTCAAACTCAAGTTTGGTCCTCAGTTTTTAAAATCGCTTGGGTTTTATCTATTTTTTTTTTTGAAATGATCCTTGAGATAACAAGCAGAAGGCCTTGTCACAAACAAAGGCAAAGGTACAATAATGCAATTTTCGCTGGAAAAAAATCTTTTCTGAAACCTGTGTCCTTGCTGGCTTGGAGAGAAAGTACCAGAGGAGCAATAGGTGTTCTCTCCCATTCCCACCAAGCGTGCTGCTGAATGCAGGAGCAGAACCAGAACTTTCAGACGCCCTGCTGCTCTGGCAAGACCAAGGACCTGTCAAATTAGCTCCCACGGAACTCTTATTTGATCTCATCTTCAACTATCATGCACATAGGCCTGCATTTTCTTTTGATTCTTTACATCCACAAATAAGCTGACTTCATTTAAAAGGTAGAGACAGACAGACATCTGGCAGGTGTGTTTATTGCAGGATAGCCTGACCTTTCATTGCCAAGGTAATTTACTGTACTTGTGATAAGTCTGCTTTATTTTTTTTTTTTCCTTCTTGAAATACAACAACACATTAAATATGATTTTAAGCCTGGAGTAACTCTGAAATGATAATCACACTCCTATTTGTGTATATAAAGTTTGTTAGTGTCATGAGGTATACAAGAATGATGATGGTTGGGAAGAACACTATTTCTTAAGTCCTCAACTATGACCTGGCCAGTGCACTTGACGTATTATGTATTATCTCACATCATAGTAGGTATAACTGGTGGAGAAATAGGTTTAGCCCATTGCTGCTAACCAGTAAATTGTGATTTGAACAAAAATTTTCTGGGTCCTATCATCCATTGGCTTTTGTTTTTTTACTTCTTTCATATTATATTTTCTCTTTAAAATAATGTAGGACTATACAATGCATTTAATTTCCAGGAAACTTATTAGTGGTAGTTATTTGGTAGTGTCTCAAAAAGGAATAATACCTAATGTCAATTATTTTTCTTTTCATCCAACTCATCTCTAGATGCAGGAATAATTGATATCCCCAAATAAAAACCCTAATTGTGTCAAGATCTAAAACATGTAGATCTAAATATATGGATCAAGGGATCAAGGGCTGGGCGGGGTGGCTCACATCTGTTATCCCAGCACTCTGGGGGGGCTGAGCTCACAGATTCGAGACCAGCCTGAGCAAAAAGCAAGACACCATCTCTAGTGAAAATAGAAAAACTGAGGCAAGAGGATTGCTTGAGCCCAAGAATTGGAGGTTGCTGTGAGCGATGACAGCACAGCACTCTCTGGAGAGAGACAAAGTGAGACTCTGTCTCAAAAATAAATAAATAGATAGATATATGAAACCTGTCTTTGCTATTTTTTACATATAAGAAGAATATTTCCATTATAGTTGCCTTCAGAGCTTCTTACCATATATGTCTGGCTCTTCATGCTGGCTTAACATGCCATTTTTTATATCAACTACCTTAGTCATCAACTGTAAGAGGAACAGTGATTCCA
>CAUYQV010147533.1:0-12663 GCA_963574575.1 Galagoides demidoff | reverse complement strand
TCTACTAGCTTCAATATGTCTACTCATATTATACTATTGGGTATATTGGATGCTTGCTTTTCCATTCTTGTGATACTTTACCAAGAGGAATGTGTTTCAACTCCATCCAGGTAAATACAAAGGATGCAAAGTCTCCATCTTTTTTATGCCTGAATAGTATTCCATGGTATATATATGTTGATGGGCACTTGGGTTGTCTCCACATCATGGCAATTGTAAATTGAGCTGCCATAAACAATCTAGTGCAAATGTCCTTATGATAAAATGATTTTTTTTCTTCTGGGTAGATGAGTAGTAATGGGATTATGGGATCAAACAGGTCTATTTTGAGTTCTGTAAGGATTCTCCATACTTCTTTCCAAAGAGGGTGTATTAGTTTGCAATCCAACCAATAGTGTAAAAGTGTCCCCTTCTCTCCACATCTGTGCCAGCTTTGTGATTTTGTGATGTGGGTCATTCGCACTGGGCTTAAGTAATATATCAGGGTGGTTTTGATTTGCATTTCTCTGATTAGGGACAATGAACATTATTTCATATGTTTGTTGTTCATTCATCTAAATTCAGAGAAGGTTCTGTTTATGTCTCTTGCACGGTGATAGATAGGATTCTTTGCTCTTTTTTTATTGTTGTTGATTAATTTGAGTTCTCTGTAGATTTTAGTCCCCAAACCTTTGTCAGCTTTGAAACATGCAAATATCTTTTCCCATTCTGAAAGTTGTCTACTTGTTTTAATCATTGTGTTCTTAGCTGTGCAGAAGATTTTCAGCTTAATTCTCATTTGTTTATTTACTTTTTATTGTTTTTGTGATTGCTAATAATGTTTTCTTTATAAAAAAGATAATTTTTAAAATTGTGATAAATATATATAACAATATTTGTCATTTTCATATTGTAAGCAGACAATTCAGTGGCATTAATTATAATATATTCACAGTGTTGTGTAACCACCACTACTATCTATACCCAAAACTTTTTCATCATCCTTAACAAAATCTCTGGACCCATTAAGTAGTAACTCTCCATTCTATCTTCTGCCAGCTCTGAACTTTTATTCTACTTTCTGTCTTAATAAATTTGCCTATTCAGGGACCTCATATAAATGGAATCATACAATATTTGTCCTGTGTCTAGCTTATTTCACTAAGCAAAATGTGTTCAAGTCCTATCCATATTGCAGCGTCCATCAAAACATTATTACTTTTAATGGCTGAATAATATTCCATTTATGCATCTAACACATTTTGTTTATTCACTCTTCTGTTGACTAACACTTGGGTTATTTCTGCCTTTTGGTTATTGTGAATAATGCTGCTATAAACATCAGTGTAAGCCCTTGTTTTTAATTCTTTTGCATATATACAGTAGAATTGCTGGTCCATGTTGGAAGTTCTAGGTTTAACCTTCTAAGAAACCACCAAACTCTTTTCCATAACAGCTGCATCATCTTACATTGCCACATTCTCCACATATTCACTAACACCTGCTATTTTCCTTTTTTAAGTATTATTATTATAATCATCTTAGTAGGTGTGAAGTAGTATCTCACTGTAGTTTTGATTTGCATTTCCCTAATTGACTAATGAGCTTCTTTTCATGTGCTTACTGGCCATACGTATATCTTTTATGGAGAACTTCTTCTATTCAGGTCCTTTGCCCATTTTTGAATTGGGCTCTTTGTTTTCTTATTGCTGCATTTTAGTTTATTGTCTATTCCTGCTATAACAGAATACCACAGACCAGGTAATTTATAAGTAAAGGAAATGTATTTCTCATAGTTCTGGAAGCTGGGCAAGTCCAAAATCAAGGTATTAGCAGATTCAGTGTCAGATAAGGGCTTGCTCTCTGCAAGACATCTTCTTGCTGTGTTCCCATGTTACAGAAGAATAGAAGCAAGAGGGAGTTCTTTGAAGTCTCTTTAATAAGGGCATTTTCCCATTCATGAGGGTGGAGTGCTCACCTAATCACCTCCCAGAGGCCCCATTTTTTAATACCATTACTTTGGTTAGTAAGTTTCAACATATGAACTTTGGAGAGGCAAACATGCACTCAGGCCATAGCATTCTGCCCTTAGCCTACCAAAATTCATGTCCTTCTCAAATATGAAATATAGTCATTCCATCCCAATAGCCACAAAAGTCTTTTTTTCCCAGATTGATATGAGGGAACAAATAGGTTACAATATTTGCATTTGTTAGGTAATGTTTCTGTTAGCTCCCAAAGTCTTCATTCATTCCAATGTAACTCACAAGCTTAAAGCCTCACTTAAATATCATCTAAATCAGGTATGGGTGAGACTGAAAGTATAGTGCACTATGAAGAAAATTCCTCTCCAGCTGTGAGCCTGTGAGTTTAAACATATTATTTGCTTCCAAAATATGATGGTGGGACTGGCATAGGATAAACATTCCTATTCCAAAAGAGAAATATAAGAAGAAAGGGGTAACTGTTCCAAGTTCAAATCCCAGCAAGGCAAATAACATTAAATCTTAAGACTTGAGAACAATCTTCTCTACTCCATGTTACATCTTCTGAACAGACTGGGGTAGGGATTGGGCTCCTGAGGCTCTAGGAAGCCCCACCCCTATGGATTTTCTAGGCATAGTCCGTGCAACGGCTCTCATGTCACATATCTATGGCTCCTTTGTTGGAGTTACATGCTAGTGGTCTTACCAGGATGGTGTCTTGGGGGTGGCCCTGCACCCCTGGCTCTACTAGGCATTGTGCTAGTGGGGACTCTCTGCAGCCCCTCACCAGTGTCTATTTTCTGCCTGGGCCCTCAGGCTCTCCATGGCATCCTTTGAAATCTAAGTGGAGGTAGCCATGCCTCCACAGCTTGTACACTCTGCACACCTGCAAAGTTAGCACCAGGTGGACACTGTCAACCTTTACAGCCTGTGACCTCTAGAACTGCAATCTGAGCTGCCTCTGGGCTAGCTTGAGCCATAGTTGGGGTGGTCAGGAAGTACTGCACCTGAATAAGTGGACCAAAAATTTGAAGTGGTGGCCTCAGGCAGCTTTCCTCAAGGTTTCATAGGCACCCTGGGCCCCTCCCGTGAAGAAATCGGTCTAGAAACCCTTAAGGCTCTGGCATTTTAGGCCTGTGAGATAAGTAGCAGTCTCAAAGATCTCTGAAATGCTTTTGTGGGTGGGGGAAGGTCATTTTTCCATTGCTTTGATGAATAGCATCTGGCTTCCTTCTATTGGTACCTATCTCCTTATCAAATGTTCCCCTGGCCACATCCTTGGTATTCTCTCCAGAAGATGCTTTCTAATTCTTTATGTTAGGAAGTTGGAATGTGGCTCTCCTCAGGAAGGAGGGCAAGGGCAGGACCATTTTAGTGCTGCCCACCAGAATTCTGTCCCAAGTGATGGCTCACATCTGGAGAGAAGGGAATACCCTACTGATCTACCAACTGCAAAAGGAGGTAGAAGACTCTCTAGTCTAGAAATAGGTACAGTAGAGTCTTGATGGTGACCTAGAATATCCTTAAGACTAATTATCATGTCATTAGCTTAAATCTACATTGTGGGTCACACATCCCCAATGGGCTCTCACAGAGGGTCTTGGGAGGTCCATATGTGCAGTAAGACTCTAGTTCCTAGGTGACCTCTAAATCATGAGGTAGTCCCTATCCAGGCAGTATAAAAAAGAGTTTTTTTATACTGGCTATATTCAGGGCCTCTTTTTGTTGTGACAATAGGGGCCCTTTGCTGTCTAGGGAGAGCATATCTTCCTCTTCCTTAATTTCATATTTGCCTTAATATGAAAGGTTGGGGTATCTGGTCATTTTTTGACTGAGAGCAGGCCGAGAACCAAGGACCCAGGCAGCTACCTAAAACTCAGATATTTTAGATGGCAGGCAGCTGCTCTGAAACCCAAAATTTACAATCTGGTCAGGCAGAGGGATTTTCAATTCTTTCAATTCTGCTTCTCTTTTAATCATAAATTCTGTCTTTAATTCATTTCCATCGTTTCATATTTTACTGTAAGTGTTGCAGGAAGAGGCCCAGTGGAGAGAAAAAGCACCCAAACACCATGGATGGTGCTCAGAGGAAGGGCTTAATTCACCAGCCAGGAACTTATAGCATAGAAAAATTCCAAATGGTTGTGCTCCCCAACTGGCTTGGTCTTTCCCTTTTTATCTACAGTCAAAAAGTTCCAACTCATAGGTGCCTTTTCCATTGGCCAGTTTGAATTGAGCAGGAGATGCTGTTCCAGCCCCCACAGAACTACAGGATTTCACAGAAGTGGAAATTTCCAAGTTCCAGGAAGTTAAGTTTACAAATTCCCAAGAGCTGAGTCACATGGAGAGGATCCTGCAGGTGTGTCTTTGTGGTCTCCTTGAGAAGACCTATTCCCCTAGACCTCACCCTTCTCAGGTATCGTCTCTCATAAGCAGTCAAGGGAAGCCATGCTATACACTCAATACTTTGCTTAGACATTTCTTAATTTTATCACTCTTAAATTCTGCCTTTCACAAAACACTAGGACACAAATGCAATTCAGTCACGTTCTTTGCCACTTTATGACAAGGACATCCTTTCCTCTAGTATCTAACAACATGTTGCTCGATTCCAACTGAGAATGCCTCAGAATGGCCTTTACTATCCATATTCTGATCATGACCACTTACGTAATAATGAAGAAAACTGAGGCTTTCTCCATATCTGTCTTTTCTTCTCGGACATCAGAATTACCCTATATGATCCAGCCTCCCCCCATTACCCTAAAGCTGCTTCCATATTTTTGGGTATTTATTATATAACACCCTATTTCTCAGTATAAATTTCTGTCTTAGTCCATTCCTAAAGCTATAACAAAATACCATAGATTGGGAAATCTGTAAATAATAGAAATTTATCCCTTGTAATTTTAAAGTCTAGGCAGTCCAAGATCAAGGTGCCAGCAAATTTGGAGTTTGGTAAGAGTTTGCTTTCTCTGCTTCCAAGATGGCACCTTTTTGTTTCTTTCTTACTTGGCAAAAAATGGAAGCAGAAAGCATTCTCTCAGATCTAAATGAGATATAAGGACATTATCACATTTGTAAGGGTGAAGTGCTCATGACCCTTCCCATAGGGCCCTTCTTCTAATACCATCACCTTGGAGATTAGGTTTCGATGTATGAATTTTGGAGGGGTACGTACATTCAAATCCTAACATTTTATATTCTGGATATAAATTCTAGATATAATTTACAAATATTTTCTTCCATTCTGTGGGTTGTTTTTTACTTCCGTTGCTGCACAAAAATTCCTGTTTTTTTTTATTAGATCTAATTTAAAAAGATAATTTTTAAAAGGGTAAAACTGTGACTCATGTACAAACATAAAATTAATATGTGTCAGAGATTTAATTTTGTTAATTAATGAGGGAAACAGTAAGATGTTACAAGCAGTTCAAAGGACAATACGCACACATACCTAGGCAATCAGGAAAGCTAAAATGAATTTACAAACAGAGGCAAAACTGTTCAATATCCACTGGATGATGTCAATGAAAAGGAAGCCAAACTCTGTACAATAATTTAAAGAGGTTTATTCTGAGCCAAATTTGAGGACCAGAGCCACGCCCAAGGAGCCTTGAGCAAGTGGATTTGCTGTGGCTGGGTTACAGTTTGGTCTTCTACATATCGGGGAAATAAGAATTACAGGTAAAGTTATCAATCAGTACATGGAAGGCATATATTAATTTGGCCCCACAAACTGGGATATCTCAAAAAAGGAGTGCCAGGGTCTACATGTTATAGGGGGGTTTAAAGACTCTTTGATTTGTAATTGGTTAAAGAAATGAGGCTTTGTCTAAAGGCTTGTAATGTTTTAAGTTAAGACAAGTTAACCAGAGACAATTCACCAGCCATTTACTCAGACTCAGTGACTTCTTATGTAAATTAAAGATCTGCTGATTTGGCTCTGCGCCTGTGGTTCAAGTGGTTAAGGTGCCAGCCACTATACCCAAGGTGGCGGGTTCGAATCCAACCCAGGTCTGCCAAACAACAATGACAGCTGCAACCAAAAAATAGCTGGGCATTGTGGCGGGTGCCTGTGGTCCCAGCTACTTGGGAGGCTGAGGCAGGAGATTCTCTTGAGCCCAGGAGTTGGAGGTTGCTGTGAGCTGTGATGTCACAGCACTCTACCCAGGGGGACAGCTTGAGGCTCCTGTCTCAAAAAAAAAAAAAAGATCTGCAGATATTTCTTGCATAAGTCTTAGGGCTGTTAATGAGTTACAAAGGATGTCTGCATGAAAGAAGGGGAGCAGGATGAGCTATGTCTAATGGCTCTTCTCATGGCCATCAACTCAGCTTTAGGTTATTTCGGGGGTCTCCTTGGCCAAGAGTGTGTCCACTCGGTCAGCTGGGGAAGGAACTTAAGATTTTATTTTAGTTCACAGCAATAATCAATTACACCACCACCAGATAAAATTTATCATATCTCTAAGGACAAGAATCATTTGTATTTCTATCAGTTTTCTACAACTTACAAAGTTGTAAAATAGTTCAACGACAATGAAAAACTAGACAACTGAATAGCAGGCTGTATAGAGCACCCAGTCATCATTTTTGCCTATTTCAACATCTTTTATAATTTTTCTTGATGTCACCTTCCAAGCACTCACCATCCTGTCCCAGCAGTGAGGAAATCTGCTGGTCTGTGATTGCCTCAAGCCCTTCAGCACTGGATAGCTACCAGGTGCAGTACAGTTCAGCTCAAAGATTATTTATGAAGTGTCTGGTGGTAGAGGGGTAACTATCCAGCCATTTCTGCTACAGATACTTAATATCACTATGAATCCCCAAAATAATATTAGGAGCATAAAGGGATCAAGACAGACATAGTCTCTGCCCTTTTGAGCCTGACTCCTCAAATAAAGACAGAAAGAACAAATAAATAAAATAATTACAGACTATGATAAATGAAATGAAGGAAAACAACTGCCAACACCAAGAATCACCAAGAAGGACCTCGGTAAGCACATTGGTCAGAACCAGCTGCTTGGAAGAGAGAACGTTGAAGCTGAGACTTGAAAGACGAAGAAGAGTCAGCCATTCCCAGAGCTGCAACCCACAGTCTGTCCTAGCCCTCTGCCCTTCTAGGGACAGGGCTGCAGCAGCTGCAAAGATTGCTTGCCCTGCTCAGGAAACTGGAGCGTGCAGGAGGTGAGAGAGGCCAAGTCCTGCCTTCCCAGCAGTGTTACTGGCTTCGTTTGACTCTAAACTTCGGAAGATTTCCAGGGGGAAGAGAAAGGCCCCCTTCCAAACCTGCCACCTTCCTCCCTCTTCTTCCGGCTTTCTAAATTCTGCCTATCTGTCATCAACACAGGAACAAACAGTTGAACCCACAAAGGGAGATAAAAGGCTTTAAAAATGCAAATGACTGGGAGAGTTAGCACATTAATGTGAAAGTGTAAAATGATCAGCTCTTTTGCTGAACTGATTTGATTAGAAAACTGCAAAGCACGGAGATCTTATGGGCAGGAGGAAAGGCCAAGGGCACAGTGGGTGATGGGGCAGCAGGATCAATGTCACCTTGTCTCACTGTTCCAAAATCCTTTCACGCTGCTCCGTGGCTCCCACCAGGAGGTTGGCACTAGAAGGGCACGGTTGGGAACCATCTGCCCAAGTTGGAGCACTGCTGGTGGATGGGCTCCTGGAGGCAGATAGCAAAGGGAGGGACAGGCAGAGGACAGTCTGGGGCAGTGACATGGGCAGGAGAGGAAGAAGAACAACAGAATCGCAGACCTCAAAACCAAAGAAAAATGAATTGTAGCGACCAAGGTAAGTGTTCAAAGACAGGAAGTGGCCAATTATGTCAATAGGGACTGTTTCTCAAAATGTATGTGAACTGTGGACACTCACATCAGAATCACAGGGTGACTGTAGGCACAACTTGTTTAGAATTTCTTGCACTGAAGCTGGAATAGGTGGCTTAATAGGTGCTCAGGGATTCTGATGCATATTCTCGAATAGTGTTTAAATACATGGGATGTGGAATCAGAACATAAATAAGTAAATAGGCAAACAACTAAATAAAAGAGTTGAGATAAAAGTGTCAGGGACTCACCATAGATCACTGCCTCTGGGATTGGCAACACAATGAGGGAGCACTTGAGGCAGGACAATGTCGTGGGAACTGGACAGGAAGAGTCCAACGTGGGGGCATCGCTAGGGGACCAGCAGCAGCTCCTGAGCAGCAGTTATTTAGGAGGCCTGGACCAGACTGCTGGCGGTGAAATTACACAGGACAGAGCCACGCAGGGAGATGTGTATCTCACTCTCCACGCTTTCCCCCACTTCCTCCTGGCAGCTCCTCAGAGCTCGCGTCAGTTACCTTCACAGTTTATTTGTAGCTACAACTCAGCACAAACTTCAACCAGCTTATAAATCTTTTAAATATATATATATATATATATATATATATATATATTTTTTTTTTTTTTTGCAAGGTCAAATTTCCATATTCTTCAGAGCCAGTGCTACCCTTCCTGGGAATGAGAGGGAATCAGACCCAGTATAAACTATGAGTAGCTCTGAACTTAGGACTTTTCTACAGACAATGTGGTATTTAAATAGGAAGCTGAGGAAGCAGAGAGGCCCAAGAGCATCCCACTCAAATACTACTCTTCTTCCTTACCTCTCCTGGCCCCTCGGCTTCTCCCTTAAGCCTTCCCTTTCCTTTGCTACCTGTGGGACAGCAGCTGGATGCATTCAAGATGTGAGGTGTCACACTCAGACTGAAAGGAACCCTGGGGGTCACCAGGGCTAAGCCCTCAAGGACCAGAAACAAACAGCTAAAGACCAGAACCCGGGTCTCCTGATGCCCTCCAGAACACAAGCTAGCTTGCTTTCCACCTCCCTGAAATGCAGTCTGAAACAAAATTTAGAAATAAAAATAAATTTTGTGGCTCGGCGCCTGTGGCTCAAGTGGCTAAGGTGCCAGTCACGTACACCTGAGCTGGCGGGTTTGAATTCAGTCCAATCCTGCCAAACAATAATGACGGCTGCAACCAAAAAATATCCGGGCGTTGTGGTGGGTGCCTGTAATCCCAGCTACTTGGGAGGCAGAGGCAGGAGAATTGCTTGAACCCATGAGTTGGAGGTTGCTGTGAGCTGTGATGTTACAGCACTCTACCCAGGAAGACAGTTTTAGGCTCTGTCTCAAAAAATAAGTAAATAAATGAAAATAAAAAGAAAATAAATTTTGTCAGTTCAAAACAATTAATTGTATGCTTTCTCTCTATAGAAACACACATACACATGCACACACATTTTAAGAGAAAAAGCTATCATATTCATGCCTGTCACATGGTGATGCAGCCTTCATTTCATTAATGGCATCTTTTGAGCGAATGTTATACTGTACATTGCTACCGTAATTCATCTTCAAAAAATAATACATATATAACATCTCTTCAATTGTGTATACACACACGAGAACCTCCATAGTCAACCACATCGCTACATTGACCACCTCCTTAGGTTGCCCTGTTTTCACAGACCAGACATGCACCACAGGTACTGTGGTCTAATTTCTTATGTCGATCACCTCTGTATGTTGACCAATTTGTTACAGTCCCTTGAGTGGTCAACTTATAGAGGTTCTATGGTATGTGTCTGTGTGTGTGTATACATATATGTGTGTATATATGCATAATATAGTCAGTAGAAGGATATAAAGGTGTGGGAAATGCATTGGAATTGAATATCACCATAAATAAAGTAATTGAATAGCATTCTCTAAGAAGAATTACTTTAAGAGGAAGGAAAATAAAGAATTTTTGTTTTCCTTATGTTAGATCTGCCACCACAAACACCTGATAGACATGGGCTGCTCTGTAGCACTTTACCGTGACTTCCCTGGGAACTGTGTCATGTTACTCCTTGCACTCATTTGTCTTTCTTTTGGGGACCAACCTGCTGAAAGAAAAAGACCCCGCCGTGTTTATCTTTGTATTCCTCACCGTCTCTTGTATTGTTTTTGGCACATTGTTCTTCATAAAGTTCTGGGACGGTGTTTACTCCTCATAAATACCTGTAGAATGACAGGGCATAAAGTAATACTGCATCTGATATTTTCACAACTTTCACCTTCACCCCTTAAAAGAGAAAAGGCCCAGAGCAGAATGAATATACCACATCAACCGGGGAATTAAAACAATCTGCTTTATAAAAGAAAACAACTAGGAAGCTCTGGGCTCAGGCATACAATTCTTCAATCAAAATCACACAGATCACTCCGAACAGTTGAATCCAGTCTTTGGAAATAAACCAGAAATTCAGCTCATAACAATTCTGACGGAACCAAGTAGAATGTCAAAGTACATTGAAGCCAATTTCCCTTTCCCATAGGGTCAATGAGTGTTCGAATGTTTGTGCCTGCTTATTATAGTTGTTAGAAAAATTGCCTGCTTGCTTTCCTGTAAAAGTGAGAGGGGCAAAGAAGTTTCCTAGACTCTTCTCAGACGCTTCAGCGAAAGAGTAAAACGAACCCCAGCGCCAATAATTGAAAGTGAGGAGAAAAATGCTGCCAGACACTTGGCACAGCTGCAGCAATTAAGCCAGCACCTGCTTTATGCTTCCTCTGCATCACTGGCTCGCTGCTTCATTTAGACTGGTTTCTGGGTTTTGTTGCTCCTGCTGCTGTTTTTGAGAAGAACTGCGCCCCATTGCACAAGCACACGGCACCTTTTTTCTTCTTCTTCCTCTTCTTTTTATTTCTCTCCTTTCATTAACTCCAGCAAGCTGAGGGTCAGGAAGTTCCAGGGGTAGTAAAAACACCTACATTGTTAAAATCTAGGGTTTTAGAGAAGATTGAGGAAGATGTGACCATAATAATCACTGGGGTATAAGAGCATTCATATACTCAGCTCTTACTAAGCAGCAGATTACACCATCCCGGGGAGATCCTGCAAATGAAGATGTAGATTGGATTTCTGGAAGCAAGATTTCTATTTGCGTAGTCCTGAACCTTAGGTAAGGCAACAAAAGCCAGTTCCTCTGCAGAGATTTCGGCTTGCAAAGGGATGCCATCAAATAGCTCTAGACTGTTAATCAACAGAGGGCTTAGCATGAGCACCAAATGAGAAATGAGAGAGGTTTTGAAAAGTTATGCAGATGTAAGGCAGGTATTAATATTAAAGATGCTTATCATCATCTGTCTAAGAGAAACAAGATATTACGTGTATTCATCCACTGGAAGTGAATTAGCACTTTTCAGAGCCCTGAGCTGCCCTCTCCCTCTCTATCTCTATCTCTTTCCCCTTTTATCCCATCTATAAAAGCTGGTTAATGACGCCTACATCAGAAGCTGTTGTGAGGCTTAAGTGAGATAATGTATGTGAAGCACCTTGCTCAGTGCCTTGTATAGAAAAGACATTTAATAAGTGTGAATTGCATTCAGAGGGGAAAATCAAGTGCATTATCCTGAGGATTCTTCAGACTTGCAGCCCATCAATAGATGCTTCACATTAAATTACGCATTTCCAAGAGAGAAAAATGGAAAGGTCACTCTCAACAGTACACAATCAGTGGAGCCAGCTGCTTCTCACAGGGAGAAAACACATGTGAAATAAACATATCCATCCTTCAATTTTTGAGAGTCAACGTAGCAATTTCCCTCTTCCCACACTGACTGTTACTTTTTTGTTCCCTTGGGAGAAACATTTCAAAACTGCTTTTGAATTAGTGCTAACACAGCCAGACACCCACAAAAGGGAGATTCTGAGAATGAAGCAAGAGCTTCCAGCTACCGGCAAGAAGCTCCTTGAGGGCAGGGACCACTCCACCTGGCTCTCTGCCACATCCCAGCATGTACAAGAGTGCCTGGCACACAACGGGCGCTTGTATTTATTGAGTGACTTCAACACATCCACAAAATGGGATACCAAATTAAGCGTCCATTTTTCAGTTTAATTGGCATGTTCTTCATCTGCCTTTAGTGCAAAATAAAGTCACATATTTTAGTGCTAAACTGTAAGGGCTCTGAAGTTCATCCTGTTGATTCGGATAGTAGTCTGTCCTACTCTTCTAAGTTACTTATCCCATGAATAAGACCAAGAGCTCCAAGAGTAGATAGTCCAAACTGGTTGATTTATTAATTGTTCATTAGTTTATATTGCCTCATAGAAAAAGAAACCAGAAAGTCTGGTCAGCCCACCAAAGATCTCTGCTGTCAGCTGTTTGTAACGCTTTGCTACGCACATCATCAAAAACCATACAGTTCTGTTACCTAGACTATTTGTTTTAGATACTATTAGAGTTCCAAGATAGACAACCATTGATTGGTAGTCCTAACAGATTCTTAGGAAGTGGCTGGAGATGTTCTCTCTCTCTCTCAATCTCTTCCCAACCTACCCAGAGTCCATGCCCACCTTTGTAACACCTGCACAAAATGGGTGTGAGCTTCCGGGTTACATCCAGTTTACACACACACAGAGCCATATTTTCCCTAAGGCACATCCATAGTGCCTGGGTGGCTGGATCAACAGGTGCAACATTCACTCTACAATCTTCCCAGAACCCTTTTCTTGACCCCTCTCACCAGTGGAGAAAGCACTAAACTCTGAGCCTGAGTTCAAAGGGGTAACATTTGAGTAGAACCTCAAGGTTTGGAAGAGGAAGAGATGAACAGAGTAGGAAAGCAAACAATGTGACCAAAGATGGAGTAGCA